>CAAKHF010016918.1:22485-33169 GCA_901007745.1 Hippocampus kuda
ATTCTGCACCATACAGGAGGATGGGAAGAACTGCTGAGTTATAAATGCGCATCTTGGTCTTTTGGGACACTGAGTGGTGGCGCCAGAGGGGCCGCCACAGTGACTGCATAGCCGCGGCCGCGAGGGCGCGTCTGCGGTCAATCTCAACCATCCTCCTTGTGGGTCCTGGCCTTGCCGTGGAAAGGAGGCTTGTGTGTTCCAATGAACCGGAGAGCATTACCGACTGGAGCTTGCTCCAGCTAGGGTCTCCCTTGGCGGGCCGGTCTTCTGGGGAGGTTCCAGAGTAAAGGTCCCAACGGTGTGTCGGTACGCCGCTAAGATGGCAGCCCCATCATCCGACTATCCTGCAGAGGGCCAAGAACCCACTCAGGAGAAATTTATTGTTACGAAACCGACCAGAAGAAACCGGACTGTCCCAAACACTATGCTGATTGCCAAATCATTATATATTTGCTGCTCACCGATGTGTCAGTCAGTCAATTCAGCTGTCCAAGACAGCCAGAACAAATCAATACTCTGCCATGGCCACCACACAGATCATTATTAGTACAGTATGCATAGTTTGTGCGGCATTTTTGAATGATGGTGAGCGTTTAGCTTTTTGTCGTTAAAACACTGCTCCAACTTTAGTTCCCATTCTGAACGTGCGAAGAAATGTTAAATCCCTCCGTGGCACCAGATGGCGCACTTGCAATTCACTATTGATGATTAGCTGCAGCTTCCGCTTCCGAGAGTAAAGAAGCCGCAGTATCAACATTTGCGAATTAGATTTCACATTTCATTTCAGATCCACCCTCATTAAAAAGAGGTAAGACTTTTTACGACAACCTTGGGTCGAGTTGCACACAACAACATGAAGCGGTAAATTTAGTGTTTGTAAAAGACCGTTACACTTCAATCGGCACGTTAGCGATCCTGTTAGCTTGTGGCTAACATTGGTACCACGGTAGCCTGATGTTAATGTGGGCTTGAGATACAAGAGAGAACTTTGCATGTTTGTCTATCTATTGTGTGTTGTTCAATTTTGTTCGACTTTATATGACGGCCCTGATAGCCACCTTCGAACACTTGTTTGTTGCTTATTAGTAACCGAAGCCGCACACACACAGGGCAGAAGAAAATCTCTCACCATTAGACCACTACGTGTCTTTTGTTTTTACAGGTGTCTCGGGATGTCCGGTCAGAAGCGTCCTGCAGACCCCAGTGGCCCTACCTCAACCTCTGGTGTGCACCTAGAGAAGCGGAGAGAGCGGGATGGAGAGGACGGAGGTCCCGGTATAAGTGCGGCAGCTGCAGGTGGAAGCACAGCAGTGGAGACGGTCATCAAATTGGGAGGGGTTTCTAACTCGGTCAGTTTGTGTATTATTCTCTCTCTGTCTTCATTATGGATAACTTAAAGGACAGTTTATTTGTTTGGGTGTTCATTAGTAATGTACTTTCATGTGTCTTTCAGGAAGAACAAGATATAAAAGCTCTCCAGGCTAAGAACCGGAAACTGGGCGAATCTTTAGATCAAAGACAGGTGCGTTTTATGAGCTTTTTGCACAAACCAGAACTCGTGGCTGAGTTCGGAACCACTCCTGATCCAAAATTTTGCAGTGCATTTGGGATGTGTATTAGAGTATAAATTATCATCTATGCCCTCAATGTATCCTACAATGCGTCTTGAAAAGTAGCGAGCAACCAATGGTGACTATTTTCTGTTGTTGTTTTACGAAAGAGTTTATTTTCGGGCTTGCTGCTTTGCAGGGGATTGAGGATGAATTGCGGGAGCGAATCGAGAGATTAGAGACCCGCCAGGCCACGGATGACGCAAGCCTGCTTATTCTCAATAGATATTGGAACCAGGTGAACACTTTGTGACATCGAAAGACGAAACAAACAAGACTCACTTAAGCACCTTAAAAGATGTCCACAAAATGTCAAGGTGTCATCCTCCCTTGCTTTCAGCTTGATGAAAATATTAAGATGTTCGTCAGATTGTATGACCAATCGCCAAGTGAACCAGAGAAGTCTCCAACGGGCGAGGGTAGGAACCTGAAGCCGGAAACCCCTGAACCTGATGGAGACTCCAATCAGGAGAGGGCCAAGGACAGAGGTAATGGGAAAAGAAATGTAGAACGAATTTTGTACATTATGTGTTCAACCTAAAATTCTCTGCAAGCAATTTCAATTAAATGTCCGCTGGAAGTTAAGATGTGGGCTTTTGGAAATAAAAATAATTGCTTTTGCAAAAGCAGACATCCATGCAAAATAATACATGATACATACAATATTGTACACTATACAGTATAACTTTTTTTTTCTTTTCTCAATTTTAACTGTCATTTTCATGAACCTTAAGTTTGAACTAGACTGAATTGCATTAAACTAAAAATAATAATGATACGTTCCACTGTTGTCACACAGGCCACCAGGGTGAAACATCCAACTCTTTCCTTGCCACCCTGGCCAGCAGCACCAGTGAGGAGATGGAAGCCGAGCTCCAGGAGAGGGTGCAGTCCAGTCAAATGCAGGCCACTCATGTTGTGGAGATCTACAATTGTCTAAAGAGCACAGTAGACCAACTGAAGGCAGACATGGATTCTGGAGTTGGTGAGTTAACGAAAGAAGCATGAGATAATTTCGCTGGTCAACACATTTTTACTAAATCTTTTATTCAGCGGTCAAAGTAAACCTTTGTAGATGATTTATTTTTTGCACTAGGTCCGAATCGCCCCTTGTGTTTTTCTTTTGCATATTAGGTTTACTTTTCATAATAATAATAGAATATGTAATATAGCTATATATATGAATTGAGGATGTGATTCATTTTTGTTTTTTCTTTTTTTTAACCAGTGTCAAAAAAATGTTTAAGGACACATAAAGCCATATTTGATTAACATTTTCTGTTGACCAGTGAACCTGAATAGATGAAGGACCACACGTTTTCAGTGACTTGCTCAAAGCACCATACAATAACTCTCAAACTTAATCACTGTTGGCGGCTGTTATTTCTCAGCTGGGAGTTTGTGCCATGTCGCTTCCAAATTAAACACGCTGCTGACCAGTGAAAATGAGCGTCTTCAACAACTCTCTGAGGACCTCAAGCAGAAACACAGTCACATGACCAGTGAGGTAGGCATAATATAAAATATATCTTTTTTTTTTTTTAATGAGAGAGAGAAACTTCCTTTTTGTGGTCATAGCGACTTTGCTTCAAGTCATCATATAAAGCAGTCCTTTGCCTTTTTTTCCTGTTGAGATGATTAATTAATTAAAAAAAAAATTAAGGCCACATTCGTGACAATTCACAAAGATATAAAATACTGCTGGACAATCACTCATGAACATTTATCTACATAACATTGATATTTTTTCCTCTCTTAATTTTTCTTTTTGTTGTCTGCCCATCCTTAGCAGTGAGACGTTAATGCTTCTTGGTATAATGTGGCTATTTGTCCTGTGTAGTAGTAATAATTTGGCAGCTATCATTCATGTCTTCTCTCCTCCTCTCCCATCTAGTCCCGAGCTCTTGGCCGTGCAGCAAACAAGGCAGACCAGCGTGTCAGCGAGCTGCAAGTTCTGAGTGAAGAGCTTCAGTGGGATATGGAGAAGATCCGTCGACGAGAAAATCGCCTCAATGCACACATGAGTGAGATACTGGAAAGGGTAAGGCACATTTTTTTAGCTGCATGCCAGCATGTCTGTTTGTTAATTAAAAATCAAACATACTCTCATGCACCATAGGTGAACAGCAAAGGTTACAAAGTATGTGGGGAGGCCAGTAGCGTATGTGGAACCATCACTATCAACAAAAGAAAGGTAGGAATATCACAAGTTAAGAACACTTGTTTTAGCACAGTAATTTTTCACTTTTTGGTTTGGTGACATTCTTCTCCTGCAGTTTGAGGAAATGAACAGTGAACTGGAAGAAAACCAAGAGCTGGCAGACAATCGTCTCATTGAGCTCCAGAAGCTCCAGCAGGACCTGCAGACTGTGTTGCAGGAGAACAACAACATGAAGGTGTGTCTCATGTGCCATTCCATTATTTTGAGGACATCTTTACTAATGGAAAGCTTCACCGCGTTGCATTTCACACTGGTTTTTAACTCTTGCCTTCTGAATGTGTACTCTTGCCACTCAGGCTGAGCTGCTGAGTCGAGCGGAGGGCATGGTGAAGGATACCTCTGAGTATCGCTGTCTGCAGTCACAGTTTTCTGTGCTGTATAACGAGTCTCTGATCCTCAAGGCTCAGTTGGACGAGACACGGGCCCGTCTCAACACAACTAGGACGGCACGCCTTCGACAGCTGGAGCACATGGAGGTAAGCTCCTCTGGCTGGCTGTCTGCATGTCTGTCTGTACGTATCAAATGAGAGCTGCCTCGCTGGCGCCATTATTATGTACAGAACGATGAGGTGACTCTACAGAGGAAGGTTCGCACTGAAGTATTTCAGCTGGAAGATACCCTTGCTCAAGTTAGGAAGGAGTACGAGATGCTACGTATTGAATTCGAACAGACTCTTGCCGCCAATGAGCAGGCAGGTGAGGAGTCAAAGCGTATGGAATATGACTTGGAACCCCAAACTGCCTTTGCTCATCAATGTTTGTAAAGGCTGGCAGAGATGTGAAATGCACTTTGCTTGTTTCTCGGGACTTCCCTCAGGCCCAATAAACAGAGAGATGCGGCATCTGATCAGCACCCTGCAAACTCATAACCAGCAGATGAAGGGAGAAGTTGTGAAATACAAGCTGAGATTGAGAGAAACACAAGCTGAACTTAACCAGGTTTGATGCAAAAAGGAATTATTTATTTCAAATTGGATGACTTTTGAAGTCGAATGTGATGGACATGATGGTGAAATAATGTATTTGATGTTGTCTTCCTAGATTCGCATTTCAAAGGGAAGTACCATTCTGCAAACCCAGTCAAGCACGGAAATGGACATGAAGGAGGAGACGACATCCCCTACGACAGCAGCTGTCTCAGGAGAGCCAGCGGTCAAGTTAGAACCTCCTGAGAACGACTCTTCTACACCAAACAGCACTGGTAACTATCAGTGTTGGACCATTGTTGTGTACAGTAGAAACTCTCAGGTCAAGCACAACCCCTTTCACACTCCCTTGAACTTACTCAGATTTGAAACATTTTTTTCTATATGAAGTCATAAGGTCAACCTCTCACTATCCAGAACCCTTTTGAAATTTGAAATGCATTTTTTTTAAGTTACTTTTTACCATGAACTGGGTCATATACATGTAAAAACGTGCCTAAAAATCTAAAACAAACATTAACATTCCTCCTAACATTCTACAAGTGCAGGAAAGACAGTGCAACAATAGAACACTTTTGATAGAGTTAAAATGACTTAATATTTGAAGACCTGGATAAGATTCCAGATGATTCAATGTTTTTGCTTGGAGGAACAACAGCCATCCAGCAAAAGCAGTTTCCATGGTGGTTATACATCGAATACCTCTCTGAATGTCTCATTTGTGCCTGTGGAAGTCAAGCCTCACTATCTTCACTAAGGCTGGACAATTAACGCTATTATGTTTTGAATAACGAAGTATGCATCCATCATTTTCAACACCGCTTGTCCTGTACAGGGTCGCGGGAGGGTGCACTGGAGATGGAACATAATAGAAAAAAAATAATCATAATTACTTTGCTAAGTAACTAATTGCTTTTACAAGGCAGTAACTGATTTAGGAGCCCAATTACTTTTGGTAAGAAGTAATTTGTAACTCTGTGATTGGCTGGCAACCGGTTCAGGGTGTCTCCCGCCTACTGCCCGAAGACAGCTGGGATAGGCTCCAGCACGCCCCGCGACCCTAGTGAGGATAAAGCGGATCAGAAAATGGATGGATGGACGGATAATTTGTAAATATAACTAATTACTTTTTTAAAGTCACATGCCTGACACTGTTTATCTAGCATTGTTTCTCTGATCCCAGGAAGACGGCTTTTTCGGACTTGGCAGCAGGAATTATTCATGCAAAACCACAACAGGTTAATAATCAGTCATAAGTCTGAAGCGTGAAGAAAGTCACAAGTGAGACTTACTTCTTTAAGAACATACAGAAATCTATCTCTAATTGTGTCCTTTGGCCATCAACTTTCCCTTTGGTAATAAGTGACCTTACATCTTGTTTCAAAAAGATGGAAAAATGCCACGTGAAACAAAACACACCCCCACTGAACTCTTGTAAGGCACTCTGTCTCACGTGACATAACCCATGAAGGTGGGTTTTCCCAAGCATCTTGGTCAATTTGCAAACCGTACAACTTCTTTGCATTCACAATTGTTTGATCATCTGTGTCTCAAGGCATCTCTGTGAAAACCGAGCCAGGAGTCGAACCTGAGATAACAACCAAGGAGGAGGAAAAAGAGGAGAAGAAAGAGAAGGAGGACAAGAAAGACAAAGAAATCATGAAGAAAGAGGAGAAAGACCGTGAGAGGGAAAAGGAGAGAGAGAGGCCAACTCGGAGTGGCACGAAGAGTAGTGGAATAAAGGAAGAGAAGGAGAAACTGGCAATTGGCAACCAACCCGACGAGTCATCCGGGGAACGTCTTTCTACTGCTGGAGGGCCAAAGCGGAAAGAGATGGAGCAGCTGAAAATTGTCAGAGTAGAGCTCAAGTGAGTCACGTCTGTGGTTTGGCAATAATGAGAAGTGTTTTACGTAGAGATTACATGATAGGTGTGGTAATGTCACGTGTACTTTGACTATACAGGAAAGCTCAGGAGTCCCAGAGGGAAATGAAGCTGCTCTTAGACATGTATCGATCAGCACCGAAAGAGCAGAGGGACAAAGTCCAGCTGATGGCAGCGGAGAAGAAGGCCAAGTCAGAGGTGATTATCCTTGTGCAACACAGTCACACAGTTATGATGACGTGCACAGCTCCTGGCTGGTTCAGGCAATCGTGTGGAGGTGTTATGTGCTACTTTTGTTGGCCATTCCAGTCAGAGGAGCTACGTCAGAGACTGAGGGAGCTGGAGGAGCGGGAGAGGAGAGAGGGCAAAAAAATGGCTGACGAGGAGGCCCTAAGAAAGATTCGCTCTGTAGAGGAACAGATCAACATCCTGAACAAAAAGTTGTCGATAGCAAAACAGGTGTGTGAACAGCTCATTTTCGCATGGATGCACACAACCGATGGTATGTATTTTCCAGGGGTATCTGACTTTTTTTAATGTTTATTTATTTATTGTTATAGGCTACATATATAATTGTAGGTCATATTACACATGATTCCCCCTACATGTGATTAGTGTTATGTGTATTGTTAATTGTTGTTTGAGGACAAAGCTCAAGAGGCCTGACTAAGATGGTTTGCATGTGTAGAGGAGGGACAATGGCTATAGCGGTGGAAGAATGCTGGTAGTGGAGTCGCAGAGGACAGGGAGAGATGGAAGAGGATGGATTGCTGTGAGGACCCCTGAGTAGGGGAGGGGAAGAATGTGTATTGTTTACGACCAACTTAATTTGAAGTCAGAAGTTATGGAAAATTGTGGCCGGGAAATATAAGCATACATTATATTAATGTTAAGAAGGGATTTGGTGGGGGGCAAAAATAGTTGTTTGAAAGTAAACTTGCTAATTTTGATCATGATTTTCTGACAAAATGAAAAGAAGAAACCAATTTCTCAAGAAACATGAGTTAGACACACTTTAGTTCAGTGTGCCACGTAAAATGAGGTTGCGGGCCTGGTCTTGCCCCTGCACCTTGAAATTGACACCGGTGCCGTTTCACCATTGCTAAAACCCTCACTACCTTGTCCAGGAGGAGGACGCATTGCTGAGTGAGATGGACGTGACGGGACAGGCCTTTGAGGACATGCAGGAACAGAACATTCGCTTGATGCAGCAGCTCCGGGAAAAGGACGATGCCAACTTCAAGCTGATGAGTGAACGGATCAAGTCCAACCAGATCCACAAGCTACTGAAAGAGGAGAAGGAGGAGCTGTCGGATCAGCTGCTCACTTTAAAAACACAGGTGAGTTTCCACTTTGACCTTTAAAGAATACAAGCCCAAATATATGCTGACGCACAAGATTTTTTTTGTTTGGCCAGTGTTGTGTGTTTAATGCAATTTTATTTTATTTTATTTATTTGTTTATTTTGGTACAATTGTTAGGTGGATGCCCAGCTGCAGGTGGTGAGGAAGCTTGAGGAGAAAGAGCGCCTCCTGCAGGGCACCATCAGCACTGCTGAGAGGGAGTTGACGCTGAGAACGCAAGCACTGGACATGAACAAACGCAAGGTAGTACCTCGTTTCCGGTGGAGGCTGTGGGCCACTTTTGTGGAGAGTAAGGGGCGTCGCACATTTCCAAACACAATTGGTTCCAATCAACGTTGTACGGTGATTTACAAAAACTAGTTTGGCAAATTGAATCTTTGTGTTTAGTGGCATATTTTACTGAAGAAAATGGTATCTCAAATCCAAAGCTGCAGTGTTCAACATAAATGAGTACACCTCTGAGAATGTAGATGTAGATGAAATTGTTGTCCCCCCAGGCTCAAGAGTCAACGTTGTTGTCAGAGGAGGTTCGACTTCAGCTGGAGCAGGTTCAGCAGAGGCTCGGCGTGGTCCGAGAGGAGGTCGTAGAAAATAGCATCTCTAGAGAGAAGGAGTCGTTTAACTCCCGGCGAGCACAGGTAGCGCACACAGACACACGAGGCCTATGTTCAACATCGATTCGTCACCTTTCGAGAGGCAATAAACTCATGCCTCTTTTCTGTACTGGCTTTCAAAGCAAATGAATTTCAACGCCAGTGTTGACGAATGTTCTTTGTTACAAGCACTTTGAAGACCTCTGTTTTCTCACCCGTTGTGCTTATAATCATGGATTTGCAAAAAAAAAAAAGGAGGTGTGATAATCAAACTTTGGCTGTACACGGATGGAATCATGTATGAAAACATTCAAAGTATATGAAGGCATGGATGGAATCCTCTGTAATGCTTTGCAACTAGCAATGCTGCCGATCTGTTTCTAAGATGGTGCCGCGAGAGTGGCTGCCTTTACAGCAGCTCCTATCCCTGTTTCAGTTTTCGTCCTTTTGTTATATTTATCTGCCTACCGGTACTTTGTTTTGTGAGTTTTTGTACCCCAACGCTACGGGGAGAATGGGCATTTCTGCTCATCTCCATTATTTTCTTTTATCTTTTTACCTGAAAACCTGGACGCACCCCCACTCACCCATTTTGAATGTGCTTATGTTTATATTTTATCATTTGTATTTACTTGTATACTTTTGGTTCTTTTACTTCTCCCTTTTGTAATTTTGCTGCTGTAAATTGGGAATTTCTCCATTGTGGGACAAATAAAGGTTTTCTTATCTTTTCTTATCTGATATAGTGTGTGGAGGGCCAACAGCGCAACAGAACTTACCTTAGCAATGACAAATGTAGTACACCACCCCACTATGACACATGCCCTCAGTCTTAATGGGAATACATGGCCCAAGTAGGGAATCTTGTCGGACACAATTTACAGCACGGCACTGTATCGAATTGCAAACAATAACTGTAGGCTAATAATCGCAGCCTATATAGTTTACCGTTCTTCCACTCCCGATGGGTCTCTTCACCAATCCATGTCGGGCCACTCGGGCACATTTTCCACATCCTGTGCATCTGGCTCTCACATCTTTGGTCCAACATACATTTTGCCAACAAACATCCCCTTCTTCCAACTCTTCAGACACCTGGATCCCCTCAGCCGAAACAATTTCTGACTGGCTCGGTACATTTTCCATAGTGAACCCCGCTATTGTTATCCCTAAAGTGACATCACACGCTCGTCAGGATCTAACTTTGGGAAACGATTACTTTGTCGAATTTATGAAATAATTTTTTTTTTCATGCTTTATTTTAATGTGTTTCATTTACTTGTGGCATAAAAATATTTCATTGGGGATTTCCGAAAATGACTTCACACTTGACCTTTAATGCCTTTCTTTACATGATGTTTGCTGTTTCAGGAGGACATCTCGAAACTGAGGAGAAAAATTGAGAAGGCAAAGAAACCAGCTGAGAAAATTAGCAACGGAGATGAAATCCTAAATGAAGAAATTAGTGAGTATAAGGTAAGCTGGTGGCCTGAAAATATTTGTCCAATAAGTGGTTTAGCACATTTTTTGGCAGTATCTTTTCAAGTGTAGCCTACTGTTCTGACTCGGTACACAGAGTTAGTCATATCGCTTGCTGTCCTAGATATTGCTGTCCACTCATTAAGTCCATTTTCCATTCATCTGAGGACAAAACATCCCCCTTCTCTCCCCATCTCACGACATCCCTCCTGCTTCCCCCTAGGCTCGTCTCACGTGTCCCTGTTGCAACTCCCGGGTAAAGGACGCTGTCCTGACAAAGTGCTTCCACGTCTTCTGCTTCGAGTGCGTCAAGACACGCTACGACACACGCCAGAGGAAATGCCCCAAGTGTAACGCTGCATTCGGAGCCAACGACTTCCATCGCATTTACATCGGCTAGGCCTGCGAGTCCGTCCTTAATGGGAAGCAGGACAAGGACGAGCAGTATAGTGCAGATGGTGCCCAGAGCGAGGCTGGCCACAGCGCCTTCTCTTCTCTTTTGTGGTTAGGCTCTCATAGAGAAGTTGCTCCAGAATATGTGTGCAGCTACAAGCTGGACTCAAGGCTTTAAGGTTTTTGCTTTGTATGTGTATCTCACGCACACGCGC
>CAAKHF010016920.1:0-57986 GCA_901007745.1 Hippocampus kuda
TTCGAGTTTCAAATAAGATAAGATAAGATATCCTTTATTTGTCCCACACTGGGGAAATTTACAGCCTTCAGCAGCAAGATTGTGGGTAGAAAGAAGAAAGAAGGGTTGGGGTCAGTACTGTGGTTTGAAATAGGGTTTCAAGTCCTGATTAGTGTTTGGGATCTTGGTTTCAAACCTGGGTTGACGTCTCAATACAGGTTTGAAAGTAGGGTTCTGGATCGAAGCTTTTTCTTTGTCACCACAGAAGAGGAAAAATGCGATGCTAACCGTAGATTTCAAACCCCCCTTTCAAATTATTCACTTACAACCCCAGCTCTTGTTTAAAACCCGACTTTGAAACCCAGCTTGAAACCCTAGTCCCTTTTAAAAAACCTTAGTCTTTGTTTAGAACCCTAACCCTGGTTTGAAACTCTACTTCGAAGCCCTAACAGTGGGTTGTATATTACAGTTGATTTCTCCGTTATGCGTTAATTAATTGTGCCGAAAGTGCTGCGTGAAAATACGCATGCGGAATTAAAACACCCGTAACAAAAGAGGCTAGGCGGCAGCTGTGCTTTTCTGCTATGTTAGCAAGTTAGCACAGTAAAGAGCGTCGGAAAATGTTGACAAACAATACCAATGCGCCTCTTCCGATAACGACGCCATCAGCCACTTAACAAGCGAACATGCGTTTGCGGCTCTCGCTGGTCTCGTCCATTTATTTTCCCCGAGCGCATGCGGGCGACCCACTTCTGGCGAGACGCTTCAAAATAAGATGTTACTATGAATTTGTGTAGTCACAAGAATTTGAATCAACAAAGTTAGAGCATCAAAACATCAACAAACTTTCGGCAGTTGTGCTATCAGCCGATTTTAACTAAACAAAAAAAATCCAGGGGACAAAGAAAAGGGGGAAAATATAAATTAAATCAGTGGGTAGACATACAGTATCTTCAGATATTTTTTTTAGATTAAAGGTGGGAAAAATAAATAAAACCCAAGAAGTAAAATATTTTGTCTAAAAACATTGGACTCTTATTGTCAGTTATTCGTGATAAATCACCATATCCATAAAGTCAACCACACCCAATAAAAGATCGCTAGATAGAATATAAACTGTAAATTGGAGTACTAACTCCCTCCATGTCGGGGCGGTAAAACCAGTTGAGGCCGCACACAAATGCGGAAGTTAAATTGTTGGGCTGAGGCCGCTTCCGGTTTACTACATTTGTACTGTTTTTAAATTGGCCAGATGCTACTTGTACACTGAGAAGCCCTTTTTTTAGATAATGTCTGCTTTTAGTACATTCTGAACGCAGTCATAGAGTTGGGGGGCGGGGGGCGAGTGCGTTGCCTCGGGCCGTTTGCGTGGCCGCTGCGTAGGCTTCACTGCGGTGGGTTTGACGTGTTAGTCCGCAGCTCACGTTACCTAAGTGATGGCTGCTGTAATAGTTTCCTTGCAAACTCTCTGACAAGTTCCAAGTCGGTTTACGATGACGAGCGAAGAGGCCAAGAGCACCGCGGCGGTCAACGAAGACGACGCCTCCGCTCCTCCGTCCGATTCCAACGAACACGATTATGCGGAGACTGACTTCGCCGACACCTCCACCGCCGCTGAACTCCCAGCGTGCGGGGATGATGATGATGAGGAGGTGGACGATCTCCCCAAAGTGACCGTACATCGTGGCCGTCGGCGGGCCAAGGCCCAGGAGGACAAGATGTGCTGCTGCTGCAAGGGTGTGTCATATAGGAAATGTTCTACTTTTATTGTCTTAACTTATTCCAGTGTATTCTTGGGTCTTGCAATGTACCACTTGAACCAGTCAGATCACAGGAGAGCAATTTCTACTATGACTAGATAGAACAATATCCACGGTATGTTCACCCCAAGACTCTTTCTCTGTTCCAAAAACACGCACAGTAGTTTGATTGATCATGCTAAAATGTCTGTACGTGTGATTGTGATTGTTGGTTTGTCTACGTGTGCCCTGTAATTGGCAGGCAACCCGTTCAAGGTGCACCCTGCCTGAAGTCATAGAGGACAATCTCCAGCATGCCGGAGACACTTGCAGGGATAAAGCGATTCAGATAATGGATGGATTTGTTGTTGTCAATGGTCTTAGAGGCATTTTAAGTGTTAATTCCAAATTAAAAAATTCTCAAGATAAAATTGTAGTAAAAGTAGTTCTTTCTCAGAAATCCACTCACTACTTCATGACGTGGCTGCTCTTCCTGTAGAATGAGACAATATTTGAGGTAGAGATGTCACAATGCGATCATGACCTCCGCAAGTTACGTTGTGTTTTTGTTATTCTTGTAATCATGAGTCTCTTCACCCTCAACAGGTCAGTTTGAGCGACAGGGCCGTGGCTTCAACCGGAGGGCTGTGTTCACCTTCACCACACCAGAGGCCGCCCAGTGGGTCTTCCCCGACGCCTGCGCCATCGGCAAAAAGTCGTTTGTGTGTGAAACGTGCGCGCAGGTCATCAGGACAAAATGCTGGCGCAAGAACAACGGGAAGAGGGTCTTGTGGCTCAAACCTGCTGCGGTCAAACAAGTGAGGCAAGAATAACCATAAGCGCCCCCCACAAAGTTTTAGGGGGCAAAAAGACATTTTGTGCTGCAGCGCCGCTGCTATCTACTGAAAATTACGTCAAAAGTGCCCTCGGCCTTCCATTGCGATTGCAAATGTAACAGCTCACTCGTTTTCCATGTTTGGACACGTGACATTCGCAATGAGAGCCCGAGGGCACTTTGACATCACATACATATGTAACATATTATTGCAAAGATTTTTTTTTTCCCCTCGAGTTCCCTTTGAACAATTGTTTGTGGGCACAGGTGAGCAGCCGCCACAGGAAGAAGGGCCAGCGCATGGGCAAGAAGAGCCGCGCGGCCCTGCTTGTGAGCAAGTCGTGCTATCGCTCGGCCTTCCGGACGCTCTGGTCGGCCAAGGGCGCGCGCAAGCCCATGATGGACTTCCTGAGCCGCGAGTTGCGCGAGGAGATGAAAACACTATCGCGCCACGCCGACAGCCCCTTCCACCAGAAGGTGTCCAGCAAGAAGCTGCTCTCCTTTTTCCCGTGGGCGCGCTGCCTCAGCTGGGTGCAGGAGCATGCACCGCTCGTCACCACGTGCCTGCGCTCGCTCTTCCCCACCGTCAACGCCCTCGTCAAGAGCAGGCAGTAAGTGCCCAGCCGGCGCACATTCATGTCCATCATTATGAAATTCTCTCATTCAAAACTGTCCCAACCCCAAACTAATGAGATGTCTGTGTGCGTGCACAAATGCGCAGCCAACTGTCGGTGTCGGAGGCGGAGCTTCAGGTGATGCGCCGCAGCGTGCTGACTCTGGCGGTGCCGCTGTTCACCAGGAACATCTGGACCAACAACTTCCTGCAGGCGGCGCTGGGGGCCAAGCTGCGTCTTCAGGGCTGCTCCGGACCCGCTCTGGACACCCTAAACAGCCTAGGCCTGTGCCAGAATAAGGACACGGTGCGCCTGCGCCTACACCGGTTACGTGGCACCGCCAGCGGCGGCCACAACAACAAGGCGGTGAGTCACCAAATTTCTAAAGGCAAACAGGGAGCCAATGTCAAGCCGACAATTTCCTGCACCTGTTCTCGCTGTGCCTGCGTGGGTTTTCCCCCGGGTACTTTCCTCTCACATTCCAAAAAAACATGCGTGACAGGTTAATGGAACACTCTAAATTGTTCCAGGGTGTGATTGTGAGCGCAAATAGTTGTCTACATGTGCCTTGCGACTGGCAGGCAACCCAGTTCAGGGTGTACCCCCGCCAATTGCCCCAAGACAACTGGGATAGGCTCCAGCATGCCCCCACAACGCTCGTGAGGATACAGATTAGAAAATGGATGGATGGATAAAAAACGTGAAATTGTATCCCAAAAAAAAAAAATAAATTAACAAAGTGAGAAACTGTCATATAAGCATGTCCAAAAATGGTTAAAATTGAAAAAAGTATAAAACATCAGAATTTAATTCACACAATTGTGTTGTATCTAAAGAATGAAACTGATTTATGATCACGCAAGTGAAATTGGCTCAATCAAAGCTGCAACAGAAAAGCCGGCACTGATTATTTCTCCACATTCAAGACATTTCTGCAGATGGTGGAACACCGTAACTTTTGATGTTGATGACCATTTTCTATTTGTTTCTGGCCAGAACGGAGGAGAAAGTCAAGAGCACATGATCGACATGGAGGAAGACGACGTCGAGGATGATGAGGAAGATGAAGACGATGATGAGGAGGAGGAGGAAGAAGAAGAAGAGGATGAGGAAGAGGAGGAAGCGCGGGTGCGAGAGGAGAGGAGGAGGAGGAGGAGAAAGAAGAGGAAGAGGGAGCGTGAAGAGGATGAGGAAGAGGAGGAAGAGGCGGAGAGGAAGAGGAAGGTGGTGGTGGTGCGTCTGGGCCTGCTCAAGGGACACTCAGAGGTGGGACGGGCCGACCTGTCGGCCCCCTGAGCATTCTGGATAAAAAGAAGAAGAAAAAAAAGATCCCAGGAAGCACACAACAAACACCAGGACGAGCATTTCAATGTCTCACCTGCATTTTGACACATTTCAAAAGCGTTGCTTTCAACCTGTAAAAGTCAAAATTGAGATCAGGAATGTTGACATTCTTCCTAAGATTCAAAGAAACAAAAACGTACGATTTCAGGACGCACAAACTCAAACTGTAACCTTGTAAATAGCAACAATAAAATCATGTTTCAACAGTTGACGTTTGTTTTTGAACTTGTAGATGTCAACATGAAGTGTCAAGTGTTTCTCCAAGGGCTGGGCGATATATCGTATCGAAGTCAAGATGTCAAAAATGAAGATACAGTATTAATGTCAAAATAAAGACGATATCAGTCAACGTCAACTTGCCACACTTACGTTGCATGAAAGTCTCAGTTCAACCAACCGCATTGCTCCTTCCAAGTTTGGCGTTGCATCGACCATCAAAGGCAGCCGATGGCAATCATCTTGTGGAGGGCCACAGTGTTACAACAGGGAGAGCTGGAAAGCATGCAAGAAAGCGGCCCTTGAGGACCAGAGTTTGATTAAACCATAATTTTATATTTAACAATTCAATTCCATTTATGTATCGTGTAATTATTTTTTTGCAAAGTTTTAGAATTAACCTTCTAACAAGCCATTATTTTTGCTTGTTTTCCTACAATCGTACAAACGGGTACCTGATACATTACCATGAGTGTGGGGTAATGGGTTTGTTTTTTTTGCTTATTTTCATAGGTTCCTCCATGTTAAAAAAAAAGGCCCCAACTTCTAGAAAAAAAATTCCAGTAGAAACAAATAATGGATGGAAGTGTTTTTTCTTTAATTGTCGTAACAGTCATTTACAGTGACAGACAACATCCACAGAGCACCAGAAAATAGACTGGCCCACTTTACAGTTTCACCTCCCACTGCTTTAGCCAAGCATTTATTTCGGGGGCTTGGGACAAAACCTAATTAATTCTAAAATGTTGCGGATATTTTACCTAATAAATACATAGTTCATTTGTTAAACAGGACAACTGGAAAGGCGGATTGTTTATTTTATTTTGAAGTGGAAGAAGAAGGAGGTGATGACTGCAGTGGAACTCGTACGTTCCAAAAACAGCCCCTATTTACAACGTGTTTCCCCCACACCCCTTTTTTTTTTTAAACATGTTTCCTCGGCTTCAGACATTGAGTGTCTTTTTGATGGAGAAAATGATATCTTTGATCTGCGGAAGGCTGTTGTCCTCCAGGATCTTGGCGTACGGCATGGGGATGTCCACGCCCGTCACCCTGGTGGCCGGAGCATCCAGGTAGTTGAAGGCTGGCCCTGAACACAAGCACAGACAAAAAAGGAAAAAACACAAAACATATCACTGGACTGACAAAGTAAACAGGAAGAGCGATGGTTTTTCCCTTCACAAAAACTGCAGGGACCTTGAACATTTCCCTGAGGAACCCCATTCTAAGTTGTGTCCAATTGGAAGCATGTTAAGCAACTTTTACACTTCAAGATTAAGACTTGAAACAAACCAAATCATTTTATCCTGGAACCATTTTGACTTATTACTTATGAAAATAACCTTTTCTCTAAATTAACTTTCGGCTTTCGAGAGAGAGAGGTCTCAAAAACCAACATTTTTGGGGGTGAAAAAAGCCGTTCTTAACTATAAACAACCTTGTTGAAAATAAATGACATTCTTCTCAAAAATACATTTTTATCATTAACTTTCTTTGCTTGTTTTGTGATCAACTTTTGCTTCTGATGGGTACTTTTTTACTTTTGGGACGACTTTTGCCAAAAATCTTATTTTACGACAGACAATGCGCACCCTCCATGATCCTGGCGCAGATCTCGGCTCCGATGCCGAACTGCGGCCAGCCGCCTTCCACCGTCACCAAGTGGTTGGTCTTCATCACGCTGGCTTCGATGCTCTCCACGTCCATGGGCCTGATGGTTCGCAGGTTGATCACCTTGTTCGTTGCACACAACAAATAGTAGTGTTTGTTTAAAACCAAAAAAAACAAAAACACCGCTGGCAGGACACGTTTGCCTTTGTACCTCGCACTCGATTCCCTCCTTGGCAAGGACGGCGGCGGCATCAAGGCAATGGCTGACGTAGCGAGAATGCGACACCAAAGTCACGTGAGAACCTGAGCAACACCACAAGACCGCATCGGGATTAGCGTCAAGGTCGTTTGTCAAAGGCGCAAACCAATCAATAGAGAGAAAACGATGGTCTAGCAAGACATTGGTGAGAAAACAACACTTTCTTAGACGACCCAAAAAAAAAAAAAAAATGGTACATACAAAATATGACAAAACATCAGAAAAAAATGATGAAATTTGAATACAAAACTTTTAAAGTAGACAATTAAAAAAATCTATAAAATATACAAATTAATAAAACAATTTAAATTCTCACCTTGCCTCTCCACCTTGGCCTTGCCGATGGGCACGGTGAAGTCTTTGGACTGGGCCTCGTCGGACATCTCAAAGGGGACGCCGTACAACAGTTCGTTCTCCAGGAACACCACTATGCCAGCCACGGGACATTTCATTATCAGGATTTTTTTTAAAAAAACTTTTTTGTTTATTTTGATTGATTGATGGCAGAACTCACCTGGGTTGTCGTCCCTGATGGCCGACTTCAGGAGGCCTTTGGCATCCTCAGAGTTCCACGGACTCACAACCTTCAGACCCGGACAGTGAGCGTACCTGACAACGCCGGGGGGGAGGGGGGGGGAATACAAAACACAACAGCATTTTGTAAAATAGTTTTGTGTTGTACTTTTAATTATGTAAAGCACATCGGGTTACCTTGTGAATGAAATGGGTTATATCAATAAATCTGCCTCGCCTTTAAACTATTTACTTTTGTTTTTGAATAGGAATTGTTATTACTTTTATTATTGGATAGGGAATGGAGATGCGATATTACTTGTTTGACTTTTTCAACACATGCTTTTACTTAAGGAGTTGTACTCATGCTTATGATGGAGATTATTTCCTAGTGTTTTGTTATGTACAGTTTAATTGATGGTCAAAGGGGTGAAAATGCCTCGGAGTCGATTGGAAGCTAATACTAAACCTCCACTCCTTGACGAAGCAATGAAAAATAAAAAATAAAAGCATTTGACTCAATATGCCGCGCGTAAAACGCAGAAAATGGACAAAGTAGCAACGCACCAGGCGGCAAAGCACTGCGAGTGCTGCGCGGCAACGCCGGCCGAGGCTCCGTTGGGCCCCCGGAAGACGATGGGCACCGCCTGCAGCCCCGCTGACATGTAGTACGTCTTGGCTGCCGAGTTGATGACCTGGTCGATGGCTTGCATGGAGAAGTTGAAGGTCATGAACTCGCAGATGGGCCTCAGGCCAGCCTGGGGGGGAGACGGGGAAAAAAATGGACTTTTCCTTTTAGCGGAGTACTTTATTCAGAGGGCAAGTTATCTACCACGGAGAGACGCTTACCATGGCCGCTCCCACCGCGATGCCGGTGAATCCCATCTGGAACATACGACAAAATTCTCAAATACTTCCTTAAATGTGCTGTTGGTTTTTTGGGACGTTTTGCACAAGAGCTTACCTCAGAAATAGGAGTGTCAATGACACGCTTGTCGCCGTATTTCTTCCACAGGCCACGACTCACCTACAAGCGACACACACAAACCATAGTTCGGTCGATGCAATATCACAAGAGGCATTCAACGTCATCACACTTTTGCCGCACGGAAAAGTATCCCACCCCACAAATTACAAAAAAACCTATTGGCGGGAAAAAAACAAAAATATTAGATGAAAAACAGACAAAACAAAAAAATTAAAATAAATTTAAAGGAAAGACAAAAGAAACAGAAATATGTGAACAACACAAAAATGTCACTAAAATGAAATTTTTAAGATGAGGCTTCCTTGGAAAAACAGCTTGTGAAGATGGCGAGGGGACGTTTGCACACCTTGTAGGCACCGTCGTACTGGGCTACTTCCTCCCCCAGCAGGAAGACGCGCTCGTCCCTCTCCAGCTCCTCGTCCAAGGCCTGGTTCAGGGCATCTCGCACCGTCACCTGACGACACCAAAAGCCATTTTACACCAGATAATTGAGAGGGGGGAAAAAGTGACATCTATTGCTTGATGATTGGTTGATGTCCTTTATCTAAAGGGTTGTCAACGTTTACCGCTAATGTGGTGACTTTTTCAAATGCAATTCAAGATAAATTCTGACTAATGGAAATATGAGCCAAATATGAACCACCAGCTTGTGGCGTTCAGGAATTGTTTTTCAGTTGATGTCATCAGATAATTTTAGCGAAAGATGTTAAGAATGTATAACGCTGTATTGTAATAAATGGTAAAAGGTTGGGGAGTGAAACAATTTAACAATAATACAGAAAGACAACCAGCAGAAACGCGTCCTCGGTGGGGAGGCAGCATACTCCAAAGATGTAAAAAAATAATAATAATAAATTGTACGTCAAAAGTGACGTAAATGTGCCCTCAATTCAAATCACTTGTTAAGTTTTGCAGCGGTGACGTTAGCCGAATAACTGCGAGCACTGACTGACCTGAACCGCGGCCGGGGCGCTCCGGTGAAAGGCCCGTCGCCGCAGCACCAACACGGCATTCTGTGGGACGTCAGAGAGACGATATCAACCCTCAACATCACCAATACGACATATCTGACGTCTTTTATATGTTTGCGTACCCTTCCGGAGCTGAGAACAGACTTCACGGACAGCGCCATCTTGAACCTAACCTCGCTTTACCGAGAAGAGGGCGAGGCTAGGAGGAGAATGATGAGATTTCAACCAATCCAAACTGCGGTTTTCCTGCGGCGACCAGGAATTGTGATCACAGAGAGCCAATCAAAGTGGCATAAATGTTAAACGTGGGCGGAGTGTTATTCAGAGGCTCCAAGGGCACCCTAACGCTGCAACGTTAGTACGCATGCGCAAGCACACAGCTTTCAGGAAGTAGGAACGTCGGCCACAACATTAGGTACCCCTGTACAAACCACCTCATCCAGGGCAATTTATATTCCATTTCAAATTTTGGACAACCAAATATAGATTACGGGCAGAGAATGTTGACGTTATCCATACTTAGTAAAATCTAACATTTATTCAGAACTGTTGAATCATAAGTATAACAGCTACACTACTACTGTACAATAATCCATCCATACATTCTTTATCTGATTCAAGAGAAACATCTATTTTTTTTATATTTTACATGCACTTAAAAAAATAATTTAGGTCCATGTATTATCTTTTTTTAAACCTCATCAATCTGACCATTAGTTTTTTTTTTTGAAAACTCAGATGTTGCCTTTGAGAAAAAATCTTTGCCAAAACTGAAAATGAAACATCGAAATAAATTTTTTGACTGTGCTTTGAACTGTGGGGGTGAACAAAATTTAACGTGTAATATGCTCAAAGCATCACACACTTTATTGTTTAATATTGAAGTCACAAATTTTGCCTTTAAAGGGTAAAGTGCTGCAGAGGAACATTCGGCCACAATTCAAGTGGAATGCAACAGGGCACAAAAACAAGCCACATACATTCAAACAATCGCTGACGCTTCGAAAAAAAATGCCCTCCCATGTCCGATCTGTAATGTTGAACACAGACATTCATCTATAGGCACAAGGATCATATCATACATAAATGGCACAATAAAAGAATAATAAAAGCTCTGATGGTGCAAACCTTTTCGCAGGACATGAGTAGACATTGTTTTATATATATTAAAAAAAAGTCATATAAGGACAGTTCTTGGAAGTCTTCCAATTGACATATGAGCAAGCACACAGCTGATGTGGTTCAGTTAAACATGTCTTGAATGGGTTGAACATATATACAACTGCTATATAGAAAAATATGTATCTCCAACTGTTGTGACTTTTCACTCTTGGCCAAAGCAAGTTTTTGTGCTTGTTTTGCAGTTAAAAACAAAAAGATGACACAGATTTTCCATCGGATTAAAAAATTAGTTTTGCCAATAATCTTTTTTTCTTGTTTTTCAGGGCGGGGGGTTAACAATATGGAGGTACTTTTAACTGGATGTTTCTGCACTGTATAAAGAAATAAAATGTAAATTATTTTTACTCCTATTTACGGCAATGGTCCTTCCTTTGTTTTTGGACATTCTGCTAGAAAATGGCAGCAAAAACACACAACTAAAAAAAAAAATTCTTTGCATTTTTAGAATATAAAATATGAAAAAAAGTCTTTCTTTTGTTTATTTTTGTTGAGAAACTTACACTGGAGATACATGCTCTTTTTGGACATTTTTCCATAAAACCTTTTTTTTAATGAAGAAATGGAAATTTTGAAGAAAAAAAAGGATCATTTTGATTTTTGGTCCAATTTACGAGGAATTTTTTCTTCTATTTAATTTTAGAAACACTTCCTCTAGATAATACGTCTCGGTCAGAGGGAAGATGATGTTCTAGTTGCAGAGTTGCAGGCTGGGCAATCAGGAAGCTGCCTTAGCAACAGATGTCTGGCTCGAGAACAATCTGGAAGAAAGCAGCTGGGTGTTATCTTCGCCACACAAGGTCAACCTTCACATTTCCAGCATTCGGCAGGTGGGAGCTCGTTTCGGCTCCGTTCCCAATGTCAAGAAACAAAAACAAAACAAAACAAAAAATCCCGCATAGGGACGTGAAACTAAACACGGCGATTGTTTTGTAAGGGATTTGTCTTCACATGTCAGGGAGCGTTGGAGGACAGCGGCGGTCAGAAGACGGGCTGGCTGCGGTCTTCGGTCTGGGCCTTCTTCAGGTTTCCTTTGCTGAAGGCCTGGATGGAGCTCAGCAAGGCGGCGCGACCTCCGGGAATGGCCCCGGCTGCGGAGGAGGAGCAGGAGGACGAGGAGGACGAGGAGGAATCCAGCGCGGGAAGGGGAGGAGGTGCAGGAGGACCACCTGGACCGAAAGGGGGACAACCAAAACACCCGATGGATAAGAGAATGGAACAAACGTGAGAAAAACGCTCTCTTTCTGCAATTGCACAAAGATGAAACGGAAGGGGTTAGGCATCAGCTCCTTTCACACCATCTGTTTTCACCTCCACTGAGTGCAACGTCCGCTTCAAACCGCAACTCTTTCCTCACTGTCTGACATGAAATCAGACGAAACGTTTCCTGTTGTAGGTCAATTAGGATGATCCAAATGATTTCTAAATGCTCTCAGCCAGAATGACGAGAAGACCATTTGTCATGACTTTTTTCAAAGTCTGAAGTTTACAAGCATTAGTGGTTGCCTTTCACCCTTTTATACACCCTGTAACCCGAAAACATGAGACGCTGTCCACTGTAGTTAACCGCTGTCCCTGAAAGGGTTTAAAATTCTATAACTTCTGCCCAACATTTTCAATATCCCTCCACACGTTTCTCACAGTAGTTAGCAGGAATGCTGGCCTGACAGAAGTGGTGGAACTGAGCCAAACTTACAGGCTGCCTTGCTCAGAAGCCATCTTTTCAAGTCTGCCCATCAATTTTTCATCGATTGAGATCACGGCTTTGCGGCGGGCGCTCCGAAAACAAGGACTTTGTTATCCTCTTGCGGCAAAACAAGCCCACAACATGATGCCGCCACCCCCGGATATCACAGTTGGGATGGTGTTCTCAGGCTTGCCTCTTTCTCTTCCAAAGAGTTTCATTTTACTTTTGTCAGACCATGGGACACGCCCCCGGTGTATATTAGCAAACTTTTGAATGTTTCTTCCTGGCAGAGTGGCCATGTCATGAAAAGACTGGACGCACTCTTTGCAACATCTTCACCCTGCGCCTTCACGAGATCTTTCGCTTGTGTTCTTCGGTTGGTATGCGCATTTCGGATAAATAATTTGCATAATTGGTGGAAGGGAATGATTACGGTACCTTCGGGTATCTGGCAATTATGCCCAAGGATGAATCAGACTTGTACAAATCCACAATTCCCTTCCTGATATCGTGGCTGAATTCTTGGGACTTCCCCACAATGTTGCATAAGAAAGCAGTGTCTTTCAGATACGCCTTGCAAAACATCCACAGGTGTGTCTTAAATGGCTGCAAATGATGCCAATAAACTTTTCAGAAATGATCATCTGTTTTTTTTTTTTTTCCCCACGTTGCTTACAGGCATTTTAATCTGAGTGGAAGTCAACTTCTGACTTTGAAGAAAGTCATGAAAAAAAAAAAAATCTACAAAAGAAAAATCCATCTTTCATTGTACTGGAATGAACCTAAAACAGAAAAGTTTGCTCTGAATTCCTGTTTTATGTCGTATATGTAAACTTTTGGTTTTAATAGGAGCTAATCTTTACCTCCACCTAGCATGGAGCAGAAAGAAAGCTGATTTAGACTAACCTTTGGCGTTTTCAAGGTATAAATGATGTCTTTTGAAATCAGAAAAGTGAAACTTATTCAACAACCAAAAAGGAGGACTTGGATAATGTAGCTGTTGTGGAACAATGCAGTGATTGTTCACCAGTGTGGCGGCAAAAAGCTTAGGACACAAAAGGACATTAAAAAAAAAAAAGAAGGCAGCATGCTAAGAGCCCAAGCAGACAAACAGACAATGTAGGTCACAATCTCCAATGAGAAGGTATCAGTTCCAATGGGCTCGTATGACGTAACGTTGCTTCATTGCAGATTGTGAGGTTTTTGAACGCTGTCGGCTTCCGAGCAAGCTGCACTCGCACTCTAATTGAATTCTCATCGAGGTTTCATCAATCTCTCGTTGGCTGCGTTGGGATTCATTCCCTATTTATCACCAAATGGGGATTTTTAAATCGTAGGCTATGTAGTTGACCAAAACGGCCACGACAAATCCCGACATGATGATTAGGGAAGAGGGAAATGAGTAAATGAGAATCACAACGTGGCTTTTTTTTTTTAACAGCAGACTATCATCAGCAAAATTGTTTCGGGGACACACGGCTGCAACTATTTGATATACAGTATAAGAGGGGAGTGGGTATACTACACAACGCTGCGCTACAACACAGGGCACTCCGAACACAGCCATTGAGTTTTCGATCACGTCCTTTTGCTTCGTTTGTGCTAACAACTCTTGCTGGGAAGCTTGTAAGTACGACAGCAGTTTTTTTTTTTTTTAAGCCCACCACTAACAGCCACCAACAGCATCATTGACGTCATCATCATCATCAAGGTGGGGAAAAAAAACGTTTACTTTACCCCAATGACACGGTCAGAATGGAGCATGCTCTACGGTGGTGACGCACGGGATAGAGAGAGAGACCACAAATAAATGACCCATCAGCAGTGAGACAGCAACAAGATCAAGTGCTGAGTACATTTTGCTTTTTGTTTGTTGGTTTTTTGTTTGTTTGTTTTTTGAGGGGGTGCAACATTTCATGATCCATGAACATGATCCACTGGTGAAAGGACACTTTGTTCCTCTCCTCTTTCATCTAGAATTCCTTCAAACAACAAAACATATGAGGGAAAAGTGGTTACGATTGCACGACTGTCCGTGTTTTTATGTTAGGTGTTGTGTTTATTATTTTACTTTGTTTTATAAAGCGCATTGTTACAGCTGCAGCTGTTGTGAAAGCGCTATATAAACCAGGATGTATTGTCGTTTTTATAAAATCTGTACTGCCATCTTGGATGATGTCACAACGCTCACTTCACAAGACCCTCGTTGAGTCTGCATGTTTTGATTTCTCATTCGCTTTTGTCCATGACGTGTCTGTCAGGGTGAGAAGTTTTACTTCAATTTAGATTAAAAATACAGACAGCGACACCTTAACTATAGCAACCTAATATTTGAATCTTTTGGTAACACAAGCTGTGATTCCGCTGTTTTGGGGGGTTTTGGGTCAAATTTTAGCTACGAGTGGTAAATGGAGGCGGGTAAGTTTGCAACAAGCAGCGGATAATTAACACCCACCCCACATCCCCAAAGAGGGTAAACAAAAAAAAGTTAAAACAACAGTTGAAACAAAAAAAAAGTTAAATGTTGTGTAGTTAATGAAACCACACGAGTTAATCAAGTCTGCAAGCTTAATGCTAACACGCAATGAAAACACCTAACATTAAAAGTCACGCAGAAACACACACGCACCTTCTCAGCGATCGCGACATGAGCTACATGTGCTAATCTCGCCCGATACAGATGAAAAAAGTTTTTTATCTCTACTTTGCGTTCTGTGTCTGAACTTTGTCAGCGGCATGCAGGACTTGTACGAAGGTGGCTTTTTCGATAGACGTTAAGACGACATCGAAAGAGGCGGACATCGTCTGCTCGCTTGTGAAGAAGACAATCTGCCGACACGAATATCTGAGACAAAACAACCCGCTAAAAGGAGGAAGAGGACAGACAAGAAGTCAGACGGTGGGACAAGGTGGACGAACAAACTGACCTGTGGTGGGCGGCGGCGTGGGGGACGAGGGACACGTGGGAGGGGAACTGGCGCCCGAGCCTGAAGATACAGCAACGGAAAAAAAAAATTTCATTCATTCAATTTTTTTCAGGTTCTAGTTCACATTTTCAAGAATATTTGGGCGATTTATTACATTCCAATTGAAATTATTTGCAATTGATTTCATTTTGTACTTTCATAACTGGGACATTAATTTGGCCAGAAAAATCTGAATGTTAGTCATTTATAAAGACATTCATTCTCATGATTTTTGCTGCCCTTTTTTTTTTTGCCACACACAAATTGCATTCTGTCAAAATATTACCGTTTGTTTGAAATTGCAGAAATATTTAGCTGCAGTAGCTAGAACAATTTTGTATTAAAACAATTCATTGCATGAGATTATTTTATTGATTTATTTAATTGATTTTTAAAGTAATTATGATATTTGACTTTTTTTTTTTAATTATTGACACTTCAAAATTTTCTTATTTTGAATGTGGATCTTTTTTTTTTCTAGAAAAGCCGAACCCAAAAATCAACAGTTACCCACCAGAGTTATTGTTGTTCCGGACAGAGACATCATCGTCGTTTTCACACGTCGACTGCCTGCATTTCTGCAAAGGAGCCACAACGTTGCGTAACCGGCGTGTGCCATGTTGCATTGGTCTTACGAGAAATACTTCAAATCACTGTCAAGACGACAGGAAGTTGGATGTCGTCCTACCTTCCTGGCCAGGATCTTCCTCCTCTTCCTCTCCTCTTCGGAGCCGTGATGGGACTGCGCTCTGGTCAGCCTCTTGTGCTGGTGCAGCTTTCAACAAAACAAACAAAAAGACGAGAAACGACTTGATTCGTATGAATCACGGTGCACAAGAGCGGCGCGCCCGAGTGTGGGGGTGGGGAATGTAGCTGGGAATAACGCCACGTGAACGTCATGAGGGTGAAAAGGTTGTGGGACATGGTGAGGGTTGTTTTTTTGGCTTCTATTTCAAGATCAACCCACCATTTTCTGCTCCTCCTGCAGACGTTTCTCCACACGCTCCTTGGCCGCCCTCAAGGCTTCCTTCAGCCTGCTCGGCACCTGGGTGGATTCATGACATCCATAACATGCGACATCACGAGGACTGGAATTCCCACATTCAAATGCAGCATGCGCATCACAAGACCGTGTCTTTTACCCGAATCTGCGCTTTCTCCGAGTGCGGTAGTGGAACGTCGCTGAACAGCCTGCACCGACGGAAACAGAAAAAATTGTTACTGTTTGCGATATATGACACCAAAAAACATGTTGTGTGCATGTAACATCAGCAATGAGCATGTTGCACGGCGCACAGAAGCAAGTTCTAAACTCTCCACACGTTACATAGAGGTGCAAAAATTATTAATGAAATTAATCAACTATTTTCATCATCGATTATATTGTTTAGAGATATGTGTATGCTTTGGAAAACATCATTTATGAGTTTGCCTATTTTGTGACACGACACGAACCAAATCAGTCACTGAATCAAAGAATTTATGTCTGTGCGTTTTTCTGTGAATTAGGCATCATGACCTATTCTTTAAATGAAAGGATAGAAAGTGGACCTGTTTTTTTTTTTAATTCAATTCAATGACAAATCACAAATCGAAAGAATAATCAATAGTTAAAATCATACTACTGCACATAAACATGTTGCGTACTGTATTCACAACACGCCATTAAAACGGGTCACGCACTGAACACGACACACGAGGAATGACTTGTACTTGGAACATGTTACACTTGACAATAAGATTGCATTCGAAACACGCGACGTCCTCGACAAAAACAAAAAGAAAACTTACGGTGTCTGAATGAGCTGCGACACTGTTGGCATCCCTGACTTGCAGGCCTCTGTCGACAAGATGGACTGCAGCACCGACACTACACACGCACAAACACATTTATAAGAGCGGTGTTTGTGCGTGTGTGTGCGCGCGTGCTAGTATACTAACCCACAGCGGTGTAGGGGATGTCGGGATAATTGTCCACAGGGACGTTGTCAGGCGGTCGGCCGTAAGTGATCTCGTAAAGTAAATGTCCAAAGCAGAAGACGTCCATGCTTTCAATCGTCTACAGAAAAACACACATTTCCACTGAAGTTCCCAAATATGTTGCCGTATGCTATGAATGTCTATGCAGCAAAGGATTCGCATCCTGCAGTCCTTATTCTCTTTGCGCTGTGGAAACAACGATTACTGCAGTCAGAATATGCTGAGGACCTTCTCTGCCTCTTCTTCTTGGTCTTGAACAGGGAGGTTTAAAAAAATAAAATAAAATCCCTCTTCAGCCCTACTGTGTACCTCTAAATTTGATTTTAAAGAAACCCCCGAGCCTGAGGAAGAACAACCGAATAGAGACAGAAGGTGCTACCGATGAGGCTTCTAGTTCTGATGTGTTTAGCTTGTGGAATATCTACCTCTGGAAATGAAATACAGCATTTCTCGAGGCTGTAGCTTTGATCCGGTTCATTGAATTGAGGCTACATTCAAGTTTTACTAGCAGTTCAAAACGTCAAACTCCCCCTCTAATTGCTGCTGTGAATTGGGAATTTCTCCATTGCGAGACTAATAAAGGTTTTCTTATCTTATCTTATCTTATCTTAATTACACTGCATCGATCCCAGTAGCTCTTAGTGCTGCTTGTAGCAGAGGTGAAAGATGAATGAAAATGAGAGCGCACCTAACGTGCCTCAAGTCGAGGTTCCTAAATGGTCATGAAAAAATGGACGCGGAAGCGTGGGAACCCTGCAAATACGTACGTTAATCTTCCTGAAGTGGGTGATGGCGGGTCGCAGGGCCGAGGGAACTCCCAGCATGCCGTTCTCCACGTCCGTCAGGCGACACACGCCCTGCTCCAACATCACGTTGGAGGCCTGCAGGTGCCCGTAAAAAAGCCCGCCGTCGTGGAGGAGTCGGAGGCCCTGAGCGCATGCAAAGAGTTGACGTCAAAGGACAAATAAAGGATATCTTATCTTATCTTCAAGTCAGTGTGTGTGTGTGTGTGTGTGTGTGTGTGTGTGTGTGTGTGTGTGTGTGTGTGTGTGTGTGTGTGTGTCAGCGGGCGCGCGTACCTCCAGTATCTGTCGGCCGTAGAGTTTGATTTCTGACAGTTCGAGAGGCTGACTCTTTTTGGGGTTGCCGTACTTTTTCAAGTAGTTCTCTCTGGGCTTCACCTGACACAAACATTTGACTAATGCCTTATGTGCCGTACGCAAACAAGTGTCATACGGTACACAAACATTTTAATTCATAAGTTGATTTAGAAAAAAATTATGAAGGCAGTTCATCAGAGTGTAGTTGTTTTTTTTTCCTGCAGCGATTGACTCATGTCTTGAACACGCTTAACGCTGCATTCAGGAAAAGTGGGCATCATGAGGCTTCTTACCTTACAGATGTGATCTCGCAGGGAGCCGGCCTCGCTGAAAGTTCGGATGACAAGCGCCGTAGACTCGCTCGTGCTGGAGAACAGCAGCGGACACACGTAAGGACTCTGGAAAGAAGCGACGAGGTGTTTAGAAATGCGTTTCACACGGAAGCGAGCCAAGGAGGGGTACTGCGCCATCAGGGAGACATCCCATAATATGAGGCGTACGTACAGAGAGGCTGGTGAGGAGCTTCATGGTGGACTGCAGGTCTTTGTCAGACAGGAACTTGTCGGGGCCCAAGTCCACCTACACGCACATTAACATTACAGTGTTTAATTCATTTCAATTTGGAGAAATTCTGATTTGAAGCGCAGCCAATTGACAAAATAACAGCCAAAGAGAGTTTCTTTGGCCACGACAAAGTCATTGAGACACGTGAAAACAAATAAACAAATACTCGCGTGCATATATTCTTTCATCTTTGACTAATTTTGCTGCAACTTACGATGGCGTTTTGACCGTCTACGTGTATTACACTGCCCCAGGTGGGCAAGGCGCTCTCGCTGTCTAATTGTTACTGAATTGTAGTAAAAAAAACGTGGTAAAATTGTGCCCTTTTTACATTCAAGCCAATTATGCATGTTTTTATAATGTACAACATTGGAGAGCTATGTGAAAATAACACACACACACTTAATTACATTTTCTTGGAGGAGGTTGGAACAGATTAATGTAGTTTACATTGACTGCAATGGGAAAATATGATTTGAGATGTTCAACTTGTCTCTCAAGGCACCACTGTATTAATATTTAATAGGGTGCATCATCTTTCAAATGAACAAAAATGTGTAGTTGTGGCGTGGCACTCACCCAGCTGAGCAGGTACCTCTCCTTGGCTTGTTCTTTGTTTTTGACCAGGAAATACTTTTTCCTGATCCTCCAGCCTGAAAAACAAGAAGATTGTGTTGCTGGAGTGCTGCTATGGAGCCTGACGAGCATTTTGGGACCGCGGCGGCATCGTACCAAGGTCTCGGAGTGGCTCCATCACCACCCACTTGGGATCTGAGCGCAAGAACATGGAGACCTGCTGCAAGGCGATCTCTAAAAGACAAGCACATTTTTTGTTCAACGCTGGATTTTTGTTGTTTTTTTTTTTTTCTCAAATTGGCAGTGTGTTTTTTTTTTAATTGGAAAAATAGCACAACAGCAATTGTCAGTCATCCAGGATCATGGCTCAATCAATCGTACGGGACTTTTCTTGTTCAGTGGATATGGTGCTTTTTTTTTGCTCCTTTTTTTTTTAACTTAATTAAAACTTAACTAAATGTTAGTGTTATACTAGTGATATATGCCTGTGAGTTTTGTTATATTGTCTGTGTACATGTGTTGCTGTACCCTTTGTGTTGAAAGATCCATTGCTTAAACATTTACAACTCCCGCAACATTGATGCGAGTTTCGTGAGCCCGCCTATGGCATTTCGCATTGTGCATCGGCATCTAAACTAAGTTGAGGTACCGATACACTTCGTCTGGGAAAATGTAAGGAAAAGGGAAAATTGCCAGGAACCCACCTGTGTAGTTGGCAGAATAGTTGTTGGGGTCCAGAAATTTCTTGACGGGCAGGGCGGCACACAGCAAAGGATGCTGGGTAACGGCGTCCAGATAGGCCTGCAGGCCGCGCTGCCTCTCGGCGATGAACTCGCGGTCCATGTTGCCGATCAGCTTCTTGGGCGGGAGGGGAAGGCTGACGCCGCACACCTGTGGAGTACAAGCACATGCTGAGCTTTTTTTTTTTCTTTAATCATGCTTATGCGCAGCATTGTTGTGAGAAACAGGAAGCGAATGGGGAAAACCTCAGCAAAAACCTTGGCAGTATCCTGTTATGAGAAGGTCAAAGACCGAACCGCCTCAGAATGGCCCATTCGGTTCCCATACTCATTGGATTTACTACTGCCTTGACATGTTTTTATTTTTGTTTGTGTCTTTTTTTTTTTTTTTAGCTCTTGCAGCTGATTCATGACTCACCATCAGACTGTTGTTGAGAACATCAAAATCACTGTAGCGGCGGATGACCTGGGGAACAAACACAAACACACAGACACACTTAGTGGAAGTGGAATTGGGGCTGTGAATGGTTCTTTTCCTCCAAAGGGATGGAAAACCAGATTTGTAGTAGTTTTTGATGAATGGACTTACCTGCCAGCTGTTCTCTGAGGACACTCCCCTCTGTACTCGAATGATGTACTCCTACATGCACACAAAGCAAAAGGGGACAATGTCAAAAAGGGGAGGCTTGTTGTCACATGTCAGACAGATAAGTTTGATCAACGGCAACATTGATGCTTGTTTTGTTATCCCTTCTATGGCATTTTGAATTAAGTTAGTGAGCATTAAGCTAGGCGTTGGTAACGTGTGGTTAATATTTTGCATTATGGATATGATCAAAGAAAATAACTACTTTATTCATCCCTTGGAGAAATCTAATAGAGAGCTACTTGATTCAATTATAAGCAATCTGTCAAAAAATATATATGTTCCTCTTATTTCTGTGCAAGTTAATGTTTGGGGTGGGGGGGGGACTTGTGGTAAAAATGTTTCAAAGCTTGTTTATTATTAGGAAAAAATGGCTTTGAATTATGTCACTGCAATTTTCCTTATGTGTCAGCGAAATGTGTGTGCGTGTGTGTGCGTGTGTTTGTTTGATTTTTTTTGGTTTTGTTTTCTTTGTCCGTTTCCTTTTTTATTTTCATCTCGCCAGCCCTTCTACGCAGCTTTCCCATTGGCTGTCATTAGTTGGTGTACCTAATGAAGTGGTCTTCCGATGTGAAAAAATAAATAAATAAATAAATAAATCATCGAAACACGTCACCAATGGAGCAATAAGCAGGAGGTGTTTTGCTTCCGTCACATGGTGATCATAAAAACGTTGGTGAGACACATCCGCTGTCCATTCGGATGAGAAAGACAAACATCGGCCGCCAGTGCGAGGTTTGGCTGGCATTTGGCGTTAGCATGCTAAGCTAAATGTCAGCCTCAGCTGATCCCAGCCGGAATCTTGTCAACAACCGCTAACATGTGCGTCCATTATCGGACACGGAAAATAACCGTTGAGAATTAACGCAATTGATATTTTCTATTTATAATAGCGCGGCTCACTTCATCTGTGCCAAATGATCGTCAAAAGCTCGAGGTATGCAAGCAATAAAAGCAATGGGCCGTGAGTCTCAGTCAGCAAGTAATTTCTTTCCACATTGCAACAGAAGCTTCCAGGAAATTGCTTCATCACGGTGGCAGTACTTTGAATCAAACGTAGCCGGAAAAAAATTCTCTCGCATGCGGCGGGAAACCTTATTTTAATATTCGTTGATCCAGTTGGAATAACGCCACTTTGCCCTGTATTGAAGACGACGAGCGTGTCCGATAATGGAAGCGCATAACCTGGGGACGAATGTCCCTTCATGGTTCTGGTTAAAGACCAACAACGGAACCAGGTATCGCGCCGACTAACGTCACTTTTCGCGGTGCTGACGAGCATGTCCGATAATGGAACCGGGAACAAAACGGTTACCTCCCCGGGCGGTCGCCTGAGTCAAGCGCCAGTTGTGTGGCACAAGACGCGGACACTTACGTGACTCTGGCACCGGTAAAAATTGGGCGCTCACCGTGTGGGACTGGAGGTTCTGGCTGGCTTCGATCGCCGCCGTCAGCGGCATGGTGTCGTCCAAGAGTAGCTGGCCGGGGATCGGCTTCGCCCGGAAAGACATCCCGGACTTCGGGAGGTAGGTAACCGGCGACAATCCGATCCGGGCGCCTGGGGTTGGCAGCGTGTCGTCGCCTAAACGAAGACGCTCAGTCTGGCGCGAATAGCAGAGCAGTTTCGCTTCAGCGTAATGAAAAATCAATTCTGCTTTCGTCGGCTGAAACGAGACCTAACCAGAGGTTGAATACTCATACGGCGAGCGCGCTACCGCCACCTGTAGGAAGCTCGACCTATTTATTATGAATGTATGCAGAGAGAGAGAACGATCACATTCAAAATATAAACATGATGTAGTGGACCTTAACCTCCTAAGACCCGAACTCTTGCAAGGCATGCATTTTTATTTTCTCTTTATTTAGGCTAATTGGGACCTGATGAGTGTAAAAACAAAGAATTATCTTTTTACATGATGTAACGTCCTCGTAAGTGGACGCCAGGCCCTTGTAGTCCAAAATTTAACATTGTAGTCTTGACAACCAAAAACGTCATGTCCACACATGTGGACGCCAGGTCCCAGGAGGTTAAATTACTTAAAAGAAAACGTCAAATTAATTTTCATTCAACAACATAAAGTATTCACTCAGTACAAACGTGTAATAAAAACTTATTCATTTGTACATTTGACACATGCACTGTATTAAAGAACATGTATCTGGTTCCCAATGGAGTTATATGTATTGCATTCGCTGGTGACAATATAAAAACAACACGAGAAAAATAAAAGACCACTGGCATAGGGTGTAATCACCCTCACTACAAAATCATCACTTTTCAGGAAACCCAAAAATGGTATGTTCGCGAAGTGCTTAGCATTGATTTGTAAAAGAAAGCTATTTTTAACACTTTTGCTTGGTCAGTAATTTGTTTAAAAACAAAACAAAACAGGTGTAGTGACCAAAAATGTGTTTGTGAAAAAATATCAAAGTGACTAAATTATTACATATGAGGTTCCAGTCAGACACATACACAATCGCCCTGCTTTGCTCTTGAATTTGAAGTCAGAAGTCAAGCAAAATTGTGGCAATCATATATTTAAGTAAACAACTACTGTTCAAATTGTGTAAAGGCACCTGGCAGGGATAAAAAAATGTTAAGCATGAACATTTTCTATTTCAGTTGGGATTTCCTGCCAAGATCAAAGATCAAATCCATTCAGTAATTACATGAATGAGACACGCTTTATTGACTTAAGTGGGCAAAAACAACAACAACAACAACAAAAAGATGCACAAAGCCAGCTGTGATGTACATCATCCATCAAAAATCAACAACGCCAACAAAAAGCTGAACAGTAAAAGATGTGCCGAAAAAGTGTCACTTCACTTGCTGTTCCTCCGGCATCATAACCATCACTTCCCCTTCCATCACCACCTTGTCCTTGACCGAACACGTCACGGCAATGAACGCGAACGACATCTTGATCTTGCGCACTTCGGCTTCGGCCAGCACTTCCTCGCCAATGAAGAGCGGCGCCGGGAAGCGGATCTCCTGGTAGAGAAAAACGCAGCCGGGACCCGGCATCCTGGTGCCCAGCATGGCTGAGATCAGCCCGTTGATGAGGACGCCGTGGACCACAGGGGCCTCGAAGGCGGTGGAGGCAGCGTAGGCAGCGTCCAGGTGGAGCGGGTTGGTGTCGCCCGTCAGCTCGGCGAACAGCTCCACGTGGCGGGCCGAGAAAGCTTTGGTGAGGGAAGCGCGCTGGCCCACGTGAAGCCGTGCTCCCGCCACCGTAGTCGGGATGGAGGAGGACAGCAAAGTTCTGACTTGACTCCACATGGTTCTCGTCAATTGTCTGCGTTGTCAGTCCAGCTCCAGCTCACGACTGTTTCCCGTCAACGACAGCAGGAACGGCGACACCTGAGTTTTTGGGAAGAACAGACAAAAAACAGAGAATTAAACTGTGAATATACAAACTCCAAAAGGTTCAACCAGATATCACTCTGTTTTAACAAAAGTATGCTTCCTTGATAATAACATATTATGCCAAAAGTCAAATGGGCTAATAAAGTCTGTTTTACTGTAATTATAAAGCTTCAAACGCCTGCTATAAGAACCCATATGGCTGAGAAACGCGCATTGGACAAAACAAATTAAAGATTTCAATTCAATGTGTCGAACAAAAGTTCACTAGCTTGATGCTACCATACAATAAAAAACACCATAGACGGGCTAACGGAAAATTCACAGATTATTATTGTAATTCTAAACTGTCAAACAACTTCTACTTAACCACAGGCAGAGCAGCAACAGAGGATACACCTATACTTGCAATTTTTTTGGTCCCAACCGCCCCAAAATCGCAACTGTGAGAACGGTAAAAGCAAGAAATCAGTTAGCGTACCTGCAGCACTCGAAAAGCGCAGCTCTGTTTGTTGTAGAAGCCCAGCAGTGTCAACGAGCTCCACAGCTTCACCAAGCCACTAAAAAATTGAATAAAAGTCAACAAAACAAAACACTCTCTCTTTTACACTTTGACTTCCTTACATTGTGGATACACGCAGGAAAGCAGTGAGGGTGTCCTCGTCGTACTTCAGCACATCAAAGTGTAATGCGGCACCGACCTGAAGCATAAAAACCATAAACGTCGCTGATTCTGCAGTGAACAATCGGTTCTATTTTTACTAAGGTTCTTTTAAGGTCTTTTCTCTCCTCTCTGACCACATTCATTGCAAAGGCAGAATTCATTGGGACTTCTTACCTCTCCATGGAGACTCTTCAAGCCAGTGATGATGAACTGCTTCAGGTCAACTGCACTCACTTTGGTCGACTTGTCCTCCAGCACGCTTGAAAAAGGATACAAAGTGAAGTCCTCATGAAGTAGTCACAATTAGACTAAACTGCGTTGCTGACTTACAGGCAGACTTTCATGTACTGATACGGAGCGGCGTTCTTCAAAACGACACTTTGGTAGACAACAGGCTCGTCCTTGCTCTCGGGATTCATCCTATTCAAGCATCAGCGGCTGCGCCAAAACAAGCATAAAGTTAAAAAAAAAAACATTTTAAAATTGCTTTAATACAGAAGGAAAAAAAATTACATACCAAAAACCTTGAATTAAGATAAGAAAACCTTTATTTGTCTCACAATGGAGAAATGGAGGTGATTACTGTATTTTTTCCATTTCATTTTTTCAAGTGACGAATATCCCAATCAAAGACTTGAAATCAGGACCTCGAGCAGATTGATGAACGGCTTCGTAGATTCGTTAATGTTTTACAGCAGTTCCCGACTGGGAAAATTGTACTTTAACCTTTATATTGTTCGCATCGCCTAGATAAAATAATTACAAAATCTTATTACACATGACTGTACGTGTACTTTTATGTGGTTTACGACCTTCCTCGAGCACCTTCATGTAGGCGAAGAAGCATTAGCGCTTTAAAACAACGAGCATGAAACATTGCACCGTGACTTTTTTTATTCCTTCGTGCGCTGCCTTGTTTAAACTATTTAAATGATAAACAAGAGAAATAACAAACCGAATCATTAAAGTTGACAAGCCCCACCAGTTTCGCCTCAGCAGGACGAAAGCAAGCTAACAGCGAGGTCAAATAGCGGGTGGAAGCGACAGTTTACATAAAATAAAAATCCAAATGTTTTGGGTAGTGGCAATTTTCGACCAACTTAAGTGTGTTTGATGATTACTTACCTTGTTTTAGTAGCTTTACAAAACACTTCACAATTTTGCATGTTTTGTTTTCAATCTGCGACTGCGCGAGATCCTTTTCTTCTTTGTGTAATGCTTGTTAGAAGCGTTAACCACTGCCCTCTGTCGTGCTTAGTTTTAAATGGCAATGAGTTGTGCCGAATGACAAACTACCTAAGAAAACAACATAAAAAACACAACCCCCTGCACGCCCCCCCCCAAAAAAACAAAAGTCGACATTTTCTCCTTGATAAAGAACTCAAATTATAGTCCTTTAATGCAATTATGAACCCATTAAATGTTAATACACTGTTGTATATTCAACTTGGAGAACTATTTCAATAGTTGCATTTAAAACAAACAGTACTGAGACACATATACATGAGATAACTTAATAATTTAAGTTAATTTGTTGAGGTTCAAAAGGCTACTTCCATATCTGGAAAATAAGCACACAAAAATTGCAATAAACTCGGCAAGAAATGCATTAAAACTATCAGAACGTTCAAACATAATGAATCATTCGAATGCATTTGTACAGTATCATGGATGTAAAAAAGTATTGCATTACAGCGATGTATTTATAACAACTTTTATCAATTATATAATTTGTATTCTACAGAAATCAACTCCAGTTCAGGAAACTTTTTTCTCTGTGTCCTTGCTGTGGACTTCCTGCGCAGACAGGAAGTCCATGATGAGCTGTGCTGCCCTCCTCGGTCTCTCCAGCGCTATGGTGTGGCCACAGTCATCCAAGAGAAACAGCTGACTGTGGGGCACCGCCGCCTGCAACGCAGAGGCCCCGGAAACATCCAGAACCTGCAACACCACCACACATACCAAAAACTAAAAAAAAAAAAAAAAAAAAAGCCACAAAATGTGCAGCAACCATACGGCAGAACCAAGTGAAATGCTAATTGTCACGAAAGATGTTGTTTCCACACAAGGTCAGAACATGCGATAATTCCACTTCCTTCGGATATTTTTCCTGATGGCCAATTGTCTCTTTGAGTTGTGTGTAGTTTTTTTTCATTCGGTGTTATTACCTGGTCATGCTTCCCCCAAAGGACTTGCAGGGGTGATGTAATCAAATGTAGATTTTCTTGCAAAGAGTGACGAGATTTCTCCTCAACCAGCGTCATGAACACTTATAAAAGACACACACACACACACACACACACACACACACACACACACACACACACACACACACACACACACACACACACACACAAAGGCACATAAGCAACAAAAAACACTCATAGTTAGCTCCGTAGTATCCACAAGAGTGTAAAGGTTGAAGGTGTGCTGATGAGACGCACATTCTCTATAGAAGTGGTTGTGGTGGATCCTGTTGTCCAGGAGGCCGCGCAGCACCTGTTAACAAAAACACATCTTCGGTCATCACACATATTTGGCAGCGGCCGTGTTCGTGGTCCTTTACCTGCCGTGGCACCTTGAGGGGCTTATGGCAACAGAGGCGCAACATGCCCTCCAGCTCCTGCGGACTTGACGGAATCAGAGGGATGGTGGAACCTTCGGGGTTCTTTTCTATCTCCCTCAAGCGGATGATGAACTCAGACTCGGTGGGATACACCAAACCTGGAGGAGGAAGAACCGTCATCATCAAACCGCGATTCTGCCATGCACACAGACAGGTCGTGTTCAAACTTTACACCCTGATCCCGCCAATGCCTTCCACACACTTCTGCGGTCGTATCCGAGTATTGTGAGGCAGTATCAGAGTGTGAAAGTGGGTAGTGGAAAATTAGGACCAGAGTGTCGTTTTTCCAAGCGTGTAAAACCTTTATCGTGCCACACCGGCTCTGTGTGAAAGGGGCTGATGTTCTAGTGATGTGCCAAGTGGCCATTTTACCAGAGGGGCACATCAAGGTCACGCCAGACAGGTACGATGGGTAGGTGGCGGCGTACACCCCCGCTACGTTGCCCCCCATGGATGTTCCCACCAGGTGAAAGGGTCTTTTGTCCAAACCAACGCTTTGCACAAACTGAACACAGAGAAAGAAACAATTCATATGTTAAATCTTTGCATTAGGGGCGATGTGGACAGTGTTGCTGAGAAATTTTGCTTTAATAAGTTTGTGTTTGTGTCGTAACAAATTTTTACCTCTTTTCGGGGGGTCCAAAAATGTTTAAAAGCCCAATAATAGGGAACTACTGTATTGTGTTTGTATAATTGACAATTTAAAAAAAAATGTACATACTTCCCACCTCCAGAAAGACAAACACTCTCACAAGCTGACACGCTCACACGCACACACACCTGATGGATTCGGGCAACCTGACTCTGAATGCTGTAGTCCTCGGACCCGACACGGCTGGTACCCTCATGTCCCGGCATGTCCACGCACAGTATGTGCTGCTCCACAGGGACGTACTGGTCAAGGAAGCAAACGCACCATGTAAAAATGTTTAGCTTATACAAACATAATTGCATACATCAGTTCGTGTCTTGAGTATTATTTGCATTACCTTGACGAAGGGCAACCACATGTCTTTGGAGGCTGAGAAGCCGTGCAGGAGCAGTAAGGAAGGCGTGGCGCCCCCTGGCGTCCCGCGGCTGAAATAGCAGAAGCGGTAGCTGCCGCTGTACGAGTAGCGGACCACAAGGCCTAGTTTGAGACGCATGAACCTGCAGGATACGGAGCAGATTGTCAGTAACACTTATTCCATATTCTAATTCTAATATTTGTGATTCGCGAGTTATGAAATTATTTGGGATTTTTTTTTCTTAAAAACTCAACTATTCATGTTTTTTTTTTGTGCTACACAAGATGGCACCAAAGCGCTGACGTATTGCAAAGTACTCATTGGGGTCGAGGAACAACAATGCTACCTTGACTTACGCGTGCCCCAACCAGAGGTAGGTGGAATACCCAAAAACTGTACTTAAGTAAGAATACACCATAGTGACTTGGTCCTTGAGAGTCCCTATCCAGCCTGTTTTAGATGTTTCCCTCCTCCAACACACCTGATTCAAATGATCAGCAAACTTTGCAGAAGCCTGGTAATGATCATGAATAGAACATGTATAGCAAATCAACAAAAAAAAATAATACAAAATAGGAATATGCAATTAAAATGTTGCCCAACAAAATCACTAAACTAATAATAAATATCGTTTTTTTTCTCTTTGGGAATAAAAAGGAAAGCAAAATCAAGCACATTAAATTTGCTCCTATTGAACCTTTGACACATGGATTCACCCTCATTGATCAGCAATGCTGTTTCATTACTCTCAAACAAATTTGAGTTCTGCCAACCTAAATATTTATCTTCAGTGCTTTCGACGGGGAGGAACAGAGATCTCAAACAGATCTGAACCTGCTGGTATTCGTCCACAGACAAAGGCGGACCGAGGCGGCCTTTTGTATCTTTCTCCACTTTCCAGAAAAGTAATGAGCTGTATGTCAAATGCGGCAAGGAAAGGCTACATCCATATCTTGGGGAAAACAAGAAAGCACTGAGCAAGCGCATGGCGCAACACAGACGGGCAAAGTCCTCAAGGTCAAGACTCAGCTGTCAACCAGCATCGAGGGACAAAAATGTGCAGTACTGTATATCGTCTTGACACCGACATGAAGGGGGAAACAGCACCTCCAAACAGAGCAGGTGGTTGGGGCGAGCCCCCAACATGGAGTATAAAGAATTGAGTTGCGGTTTTTTTCCACCCCAACTACGGTCGGAGCTGTCCTAACTAAACCTTGTTATTGACCTGATGAACCCTGCTGGGGTGAGAGTCGAAATGTCTTCAGAGACAACAACAACAGGCCAGCTGCGCTTGATTCTATGGAAGATGAATAGCATGACTTACTCTTTCTCTGTGGTTTTAAAATCAGCAGCACAATATTCATCCCATCAGACTATTACGTGACAGTGACTTGGCCAACGCACACTGTGTGTGTGGGTGGAGGGGGACAAAGTCTACTTTTCAGGGGAATTTAAGGCTTCCTTTCAAATAAGGGCCTATTTTATGAGAGCGTGTAATATGAAAGGTCACAAATCTTTTGCAACAAATCGCACATTTTCCACTCAAAATGCACGTTAAGTCCTGTAACGTTTCAGTTATTCACATGCTCACCAGTTATAAGCCCGGATGATCATTGCGGGGCAGAGCCACATGGTCGAGAAGAAAGCCAAAAGGGGAAGCGCCACGACGGTCCCGACGAGCGCCGTCGTCACGGTGACACTCTCATCCATTGCTGCGCTGTAAAAATAATCAATGCGTTAATACTTTAAAACTTTGGTTTCTGTTGCCGAGCAGGAATGTACAAAAACTTTTCTTGTTTTGTTCAGTAAGCGCTTTGTTACAGCTGCAGCTGTTGAGAAAGCGCTTTATAAAAACATTGTGAGACTAATAAAGGTTTTCTTATTCTTATTCTTATAAATCAGGATGTCTTGTATTGTTTTGTAAAAACTGGATTAAACCAAATCATCAAAGTTGTATGCATTATTCAACGCAAATGTATTAACTCAAAGTCAGAGCAATTTAACATTCACCTGTCAATTAAACTGCGATCATATTTGGTCCTGATCGGATCATTTCTTTAAGAAGAGTCCATTAACTCAATCGCTGCCTAAACCTGTCGGACTTTCAAAAATCTTGACAATTGTCTCCCTTGTAATACAAGTGCCAAGGCGAGATTCACTGCCTAGTCTTTATCTTCTACTCTAAAGTTGTGCACATCTCAAATTCAAGGTGATGCAGCGCTACCATCTACAAGGGATCTGTTAGTTATTAGAAACTTGAATTTCCAACACACAACCTCTTCCATGGCCACACTTACCCACAAGCTTTAAAATTCAACATCTGCCATCTCTCGACTAAGGTGTAATTACATTTGGTATCATATCCGTTGATTCCCCTAAGAGGAATCCATGAAAATACAACCCCTAGAAGGTGCTCAAAATTGACACTTTAAAACACGAAGGCAAACTTTATTTATTTTAGGGCCTATCTTGCATATTGTCAGTCTTGTCGGAAGACAAGACTGACAATATAATATATTTACTAACAAGAACTCTGGAACATGGCATACTGCACTCACCCTTTGCCGTTTCATTGTATGTTTAAATATTCTCTTTTTTCTTTTCTTTTTTTTACCGTCCTGAATTTCGTATTTTGCAAATTCTTTTGGATGACGTTGTTTTTCTGTTTGGTAATGTTCGTCTTGATACTCTGGCACGATGTACGTGGCCGCGAGGCTCGTGAACGTTTCCTACTAGGACAAAGGTGCTACGGCGGGCTGACGTCACGAGATGTCAAATGAAATGTAGAAATGATTGAGCAATTAATGATGATGAGCATTAAAAGAGTGGTTTACATTCACGATGCCACCAATAAAACGCATTTAATAGCAATTGAGAGAAAAACGAAAATTTTGTTTCCTGTCACTTTATAATGTAAACATTACACAGGTAGAACATGCGAAATTAGTCCGCCAAATTAACTGTTGTTCGACGCTAGTAACCTTGTTTATATGTAAATATTAACATGTCATAGTTGTGGAAGTCGCTTGCCTGGCCGAATCCACTTCGACGAGCCGGTGGTCAATGTCAACGGGAATGGAAATGTCGTCCGGTTGCTCCACCATTCGGTCCGCTATCCCTCCTCCCCTCGCTCCGTTTCGACCTCTTCCTCTTTTACTCAGTCGCCTTTCATCAGCACTTAAAGGACTAGTACAACGAACAAGCCGCGCTGCGTTCAATGACGACGGAAAATGTTGGGGAGAACATTTAAACGAGCAAGTGCTGTACGTGATCGCCACGGTGGCCGACTGGCTACCATGTCCGCTTCAGAGTGCAGGATTCGATTCCGGCACCGGCCTTTCAGTGTGAAGTTTGCATGTTCTCCCGTGCCTTTGTGTTTTTTTTCTCCGGGTACTGTGTTTGTGAGTGTGAATGTTTATTTCAACCTATCCTCATGAGGGTCGTGGGTGTCCTTGGGCAAATCCCAGCTGTCTTTGGTCAGCAGTCGAAGTACAACCTGAACGGGTTGCCAGCCAATCACAGGGCACATAATAGAGGAACAACCACTCGTGCACAGAATCACACCTAGATACAATTTAAACTGTTCAATCAACCTACCATGCATGTTTTTGGAAGGAAGGAGGATACTGGACTACCCAGAGAAAACCCACACAGGCACGGGAGAACATGCAAACTCCACACAGGATGAGCTGTGTTCAAACTCACGATCGCTGCACTGTGAGGCGGAGGTGGTAACCAGTCTACCACCATTCTCCCTTTACATAACATATTTAATATATATTATTATAGATTAGATAGTACGACTGCGTAGTACTACTCTGCCAATCGTTGGAGACCAACACTCGTCGTTCAGTACAATCGGCAAGCCGTGCTGCCTTCAAGGACAATGGATACCTTGTGGTGTTGCGTTCATGACCAAAAGAAATACCGAAATCGTACCGTTTAACTGGCCTTTAGTGCAATCGAAAAGCCATCCTGGATTCGCTTACCCCCGTAATTGCGGTCTGAACATTTTGTCAGTACTGTATTTGTATGTATGATGGACAAATCTTTCAGGGTCATTAGGACACGCCGTGCTGCCTTCTGTGATTATTCAACACATTTTGCTGCAAAAACTACAGTAATACGATGTAGACTTCACAGACAGTTAGAAAATTGGAAAACACTTTTATATCAAAACTGATTGGGTGGTAATGACAGGCCATGATGCGTTCAATGACTAGGTTTGAAACAAATAAACAAAAACAACCCCGCTATTCTCCACTCGAGGGCGCCAGCACCTCAGCATCTGCAATCAAGTTATGTCAAGAGCATAACCTTAGTGAACATTCCCTGATCCCGGTGCGTGAAAATACAACGAAACGTCTCATTTAGGATGTAAAAATAACCTTAAATAGTGCTTTCTTTGGCTGGTGATGTAACTGCCAAGCGATGCTGTGAAAAGCTGACATTCCTACCGGGAGTACGTCATCCTGACACACCATTTTTTGATGATTGTTTTGAAACACATGATGGAGTTCACGTCTCCATCACGTCTTTGCACACATTTTAAACCCACCCTCACGCTCTTGAAAAGAGATTCTTTGAGATGAGTTGACATTTGGATTTAATCATGAGCACAACAAACATTTCAAGTGTTTTTATTTTCATGAGAACAACAAAACAGGAAAAGATCCCAGCAGTTTTTGCCAGATGGAATTTGGAGCTCATTAGCAGATTTATGTTTGTTTACTCAACTGCAAAAAGACTAAGCCCCCGTTTGGTGTGAAGCCTTTACATATACAGTATATGCATTATATATTATATACATATTAATTCAAGTTAATTCATTTGATACATTTTTCATCTATTTTCGGGTTGGACATTATAATAATTTATGAAAATAATGTCAAAAGATAATTGTATTTTAATTTTGTGATTGAAATCTAATGAAGTTAAACAAAAAAAAAAACAAAGATGAAAATAAAATGCTTTCATGTTAGAACTTTGTAAACATCAGCTTTATGGATGCCACGTCCGCTTTGCAGCCAGGGTGTATTGTAAGCCAAGGTTTGGGGAAATTTGCTAATTTGACATTGTTTAAAATGTGGGCCCCCCCATGCGAGAGAGAAAGAGAGAGAGAGAGAGAGAGAGAGAGAGAGAGAGAGAGAGAGAGAATAAAAATAAAGAATACTACAGTCAAAAGATGTCCAGTCTGGCAAACTTGAATGTCAATTATGAGCTCATTCAAACATCTCCAAAGGCCTTGCGAGCGAGCGTTCACATCTGGATCACGTCACTCGGCCGGCAATTTATGAAGCAATAAATCAGCCAAACGCGTCCACTCCACAATAAAAGTCCTGTTAAGCACTCCAAACGATGCTGTTGGACACTTGAAAGACTCCACTCAGGCTAAGCAACATGCTTCAAGTGTGTGTACAGTGGTACCGTGACTGACCAAATCAACTTTCCCCATTGAAATGAACTGAAATGCCATTAATCCAGTCCGGTTCGATCCAGCAAAATAGCACTGTCATCTTTAACAACATAATCGAAGAAATAAACAGATTTCATCAAGTGTAAGTCAAGGTACCACTGTACTCTGTCTGTGTGTTTATGTGTGCGTCAGTGGTGGCAGGGCGTATCCAGGCTTTGTCCACACCTCCAGCAGCAATAATGCTGGTGATGCCACGCACGGCCATCTTGTGCCATGTGGAAAGACTCGCCAAAGATCAGCTGAAGAAATAAAATGGTGTGGGTAATTAAAAAAATATAGATAATGAACATAAAATATATGAATATCGAAAGAATATTAATAAAAAAAAGTTAAATATTGTCAATATAAATAATTAATGTCGAAGAAATCAACAGAAAATCAATACATCAAAAAAATACAAATAAATATAAATAATGCATCATTTAAAAAATGCATATGTTAAGACAAATTAAAATACAAATAAAGAGTTAAGAGAATCAATATAAAAAAATAAAAGATCACAGAAGAAAATATGGCCCTTCAATTATTAACAAAAATACATATAAATCACCAGGCTAATTATTATAACAGCTCCTAATTTCAATTACTTTGGATTTCATTTCTTTTGCTGCAACTGAGCAAGAGTTTCCAACTTGCTTAACTCGAGTGATGATTTGACTTGATTGCATTTTAGTAGGTGACGTACTTGTACTTCAGCTTGTTCTCATCTCAATTTCTTACCTCGTCACAGCCGGAGCAGCGTGGCCTGACGCTTTGGCAATAGTGTCGTCCGCACAGCAGCCTCCGATCGGACCAGAAGTAGACCAGGTCCGCCAATCCCTGGCCGCATTCGGTGCACGTGAAACAGGCGGGATGCCACAGGGCAGCGTGGTAACCAGCGTGCTCGGCAAAAACCGCCGGGCTGTCCGATGCGATATTGTCGCCACAACCGGAGCAACGCTGAAAAACCAAGAGTGGTAACGATAACAAAAAATCCAAATGGTAGCCTACTTTGATTTCTCAATGTATTTTTTTTTACCCCACTCAAGCAGCCGCGAATCTTTGTACATCTCTAACGGATAAAAGATTGTGAATTGGGGATTTTACGTATTGCGCGTTGTTCTCTGTTCCATTGCGGGGCTCTACAGGGGCGACGGTGCCGTGATCCCGGTGGTGGTCCACAGCATGTTTGTCACCATGGTTTTGCTCCATGGATTCCTTCTGATTGGTCGCTTCCCGCAGGGCTTCACTGTCACCGGGCAGTGCCACCTCACCCACACCCAGTACCTCCATTTTGTAGTGCTTCACAAAAAGCAGCATGGCGGAAACCTGCAACAGCGAATGGATATCAATTGGAAGCCTGGGGTTGAGGTTTTAGGGTAGGGATTAGGATTTAAATTTTGGTTTTGGGTTGGGTACCAGTTAATGTTTGCGGTTTGGGGCTTGGATGTTGGAATTATGGGTTAGGTGTTCAAGGTTTAGGGTTAGGAGTTTGGTTGATGGTTTAGGATTTCGGTCTCCAGCTAGGATAGCAGTAGGTTTGGAGATCGGGTTAGAATTAGTGATTGGGCTGATGGTTTTGGAATTGGATCTCCTACCATGATCCTGTCTGGGGTGAGGGGGTGGGGCTCTGGGTTGGGGACAGGTGTTGGGGTTTGGGTTCAGGGGATAGGGGTCAGGGATTAAGGTTAATGTTAGGATTCGGATTCAGGATATTGCTTGAACACTAATGGTTAGGGTTAAGATTAGGATTAGGAGTTAGTTACAATTAGAGTAGTTTGCAAACTCCGGGAACTGTTTGTCACCTCACCTCGTTGTCACTGGCCAGGCTCTGACATGCCATGGGGTCCTGATCATAGGCGGGGAGCTGGCTAAGGAGCTGCCTGCGACGCAGCACTGCCCCCCCGGTCCCGGAGACAGGACGCTGGCTCTCTGGGATCAGCTCCATGTACTTCTTGGCCTGTGAGTGTGAAACTCTGATCATCATCATCAAAGATTCTGGTCAGTTCTCTGCAGCCCCTTTCATTCAAACTCAACAGGGCAGGAGTTCACAATCCTCCTCCCAGCTTTGAGCGATCCTGACCGACTCTCCTGTAACAAACGATGTCAGACAAGGCCCAGTTAAGGGAAGTCTCTGTCCTCCCTGATGGACTCGGAAAACGGTCGGTTGACAAATTCTGTGATTGTAACGTGCCACAGAAGTCAGTCACCATGAGAAAAATAAAGTCTTATCAGGTAAGATAACAGCATATTCACAAATTACTATTCTACAGGATGCCCTGTGGCACCATACTGTCTCTCCCTGATCAGTGTTTGTGCTACAAGACTCATTCAAATTCTTGAATTTCGGACTTTATTCTTGTCATTCTATGAATTTAGTCTCTCAGTGTTGTATATTGTTTCCCTGTGAATGAGACCTTAGTTCTCTTTTTGCCTGAATTGACTTGTGCCAAAACAGATTTGACGTCCTTTGGGAGCAATAACTTGGCATTCCACAGGGATCTGTTGTTGAGCCAGTGTTAATTCATCTTTACTTCCACCTATGAAATATCTTGTACCACCAAAACACTTGCTTTATAAGACTCATAGTCAGAGTGCATTATAGATATTTTTAAGCAGTACTATTTTCATGTGGCGCTCACTTTCCCAGCCCCCATTTGGTGTATCCGCCCAGACTCTGACTCCCTTTGTGGTCTGTGAGGTTATCAGATGACAGCAGCGGAGTCGTGACTAATAGTCTAAAGTTGCACTTGGAATGCTTTTTCATTTCTCAATGAATAACATATTTGACTTGACATGTTACACCGCAATGATGCTGGACCCCCACCACCTCAAAGGCGAACCTCACCCTCCTCCTCCAACAATCACGCTTGCAATCACGCGCTGTGAAACCCAAAACAGACGTAAGGCTTTTTTTAATGGAAAGCAGACAATCCAACAGGGAGGGTGCAGCTGGTAAAAATCATGCAGCGCTGCTGAGTTATTGCAGCAAGCTTACAATGGTGGCTTCGGTTGGTTCACTTGAAATGGTCATTGATGTTTATGAAGACGACAAAGGTTAGGGTTGGCTAAAGATTGCTGATTGTCTTCACTCCAAATTTTACCTGATGATTACATAAAAACATTGATGCCCTAAATTGTCTTTGAAATTTACAAAAACACGTTATCGATCCAAACGAAAGGTGAGCTTTTGTTTAAGACTAAATTGTCTGATGTTTTTGAAAACACTTATGTTTGGTCTTTACAAAGATGTGTTAGGTTTGTTTCAAGATTCTTAACAGTCTTCGATGTTTACAAAAATATATGTTCGGTTTTCTAAAGACTGAAAATCGTCTTTGGATGTTTACAAAACATGTATGGTTAGTTGTGGCGAATAAAAGACTCTTTGATGTTTGCAAAAACTCCTGAAAGAGCTTGTTTGTCAGTAAATTGCCTTTGACGTTCGTGAAAACAACTATACCTTACTTTAAATCTTTAAATTATCTTTGATTTTTACATGAACATGTCCTAAGAATCCCAAAAACAGGCTGTTTTTGCTACTGGTAGCTTCCTCACCAGTTTCTGGTTGAGGCCGGCGGGTGCCCAATCGTAGGTGGTGGTACTGAACGTGGGGTCCTTGCGCGAGACCACTGGATTGGTCACGATCATGCGGTTCCTCTTGTATAGGCGAAGGCCACCGCCCCCTTTCACCTTGGCTGTCAGGTGGGCGCAGGGCGAGTCGGCCAGCAGGCGTCCCATTCGCCGGTCATCATCTGCATGGTTACCGGGGGCGTGGTCCAGCACACTGCAGCCGCAGGCCACGCATGCTTTCCTGAAAAAGAAACGCCAAAGCCCTGACTTGAGTCAGTGACACGTTCCATTTGAATTGTAGTGTTCCCCCAATATATTGAGGACCAGTGTTAGCGCCCCTTGCCATTTTTTGGCATTTTAGTTTTTTTCGGGCGGGGGGGTTCTTACAGTCTACAGGCACTCCCCTACTGCATGAATATACCTTATTGACACAAGTTTAACTGTAGGTTTAAACATTTTTAAAATTCTCCCATACATCTGACTTTAGAGTGGCACACGTCAGTGTAGTACCAATTTGTGCCACAACATGCCAGGCAGCACTGAGCTCTACCGATAGACCTGCAGCGAGGAAGAAGGAGAAGAAGTTTGAATGTGTTTCTGTAGGGCTGAAGTAGCAGTAATGTAAAGTTTCTTTTCCTTAGCCTGTCTATGGTGTTTTGCATTATATGGTAGCATTAAGCTAGCCTACTTTCGTGAGATGAAACTATCTAAAGTTTGGTTGAACATTTGGGTGTTTAAATACACAGTGTTCAGTTATTTCTGTTGTATACTCTTGAAGCAAAGTGATGTTGATAATGTCCTCTTTTCAAGAACGAGAGGAGGTGCTAATGAAGACTTAGAAACGTGTTTCAGTGTGTTAAAAGCACGAGTCACGGGTAAAACTAGTTTAAAGAATGTTTTTATTTGGTCTCTCCATGTTGTGGATTGCAGTATAAAGCAGACGATAAACGAAAGTTGACTGAATCAAAACGTGACGTTACCTCCAAGAATGTGGCTGCAAACCAGAGCAGCCGTCTTTGCAAACAAGACACACAGCTGGAGTTGATGCACTCCCCTCTCCTGACATCTGAGCGGGGAAGAAAACACAACAATAAATCACTCGTGCTGCTCATTTCTGAATGTTGTGAATGAGCACGTTTCAACAATTTCGCGAAACAAAACAGCAGCGCGACTTCAGTGAGCCGGACGGATGCAATTGCACCTGTTGCTAGGCAGGCTCTTTTGTTGGGTCTGTTGAAGAATTTAAATGGCGTTGACGATTCCAAAAAAGGTGTTAAGTCCATTGAAACGTCACAATTGTCTTTTTTGAAAACAAGTGCAGTTCATTGAAGACTGAAAATTGTTTTTGGTGTTCAGAAAAAATGTGTATGTTTATAAATGGTCATTAATATTTGTAAAAACAAAAAACTATTAGGTTTTTGAAGACTGAATTGTCTTCGAAGTTCACAAACACATACAGTATTAGGTCCATTTAAAGACTAAAGTGTCCTTGTTGTTTGTGAAAATGATTTTAGGTCTGGAAATGCTTTAACTTCTATTTTATGTTTACAGAACGGGCTCTCAAATTCTAATTGCAGCTCAAGAGATTGATGGACAGGAATGCTTGGATTGCTTTTTCCTTTTCAACTCCCAAGGGCAGAGCGAGCTGACGATGTTTAATTTTACTTTTAGAATATGTTGCACACCAAAAAAAAAAAAAAAAAGGGCTGGGGGTGGGCGTGCAATGCCCCTCCCCAGCCCAGCCGGCCTTTGTTTGATTGAAATCTTTTGGCTGAAGTTGTGACATTGGACAATCTGTCCGGCCGCTTGTTTTTCTGTCAACAGGTATTAGCAAGGAGACTGGCACTCGGGTTCATCCCAGGGGAGCCTGACGGGCTTTAGGTCAGGGCTCGGAGGCAGTGTCATGTTGACTCAGGAATAGGAACTTGAGCATGTAAATGCTCCAAAAGCTTTTATTGTGCAACATTTCAAGAGCACTGGGATCACTCGTGTCACACGTGGCACTTAAAATTCTGTCACTAGAAGACACAGCGACATGACCGCAACCTCATAGATGGTAAACGTTTTCTCAAAATTATCCATGATGTTGACAAAAAAGCTGCACCTGGAGTCCTTGGAAGACTTGAAATTGTCTTTGTCGTTTTCCAAAACAAGGATGTGTCCATTGAATGCGATAATTGTCTTTTAATCTTTGAAAAACCATGTACGCCGTGTGCATTGAAGACTTGAAACAAGTCGATATTTATAATGAATGAATGTTTGATTTTAGTTTAGTTTTGTTGATCATTAGTTTGAGTATTAGTTTTAGTTTTTTAAATGCATTAAATGCATGGAGTCAAATTCAAGATTAAAACAAAAAAAGTCATGTATTGTTTAATAAAATGAGCTATAATTCGCAAACGTTTTGATCTTCCTTTTTCTGTACGGATGCACAGCAATGCTGGAAAACAACAACAACAACAACAAAAACATTTCAAATGAATCCCAAAAGATCATGTGTGCCATAAATTGACAAAGATGCAAACAAGGGACAATTTCATGAGATTTGTAGTCAGTTTTATAAACACGAGGTTCAGTTTTTTTTCCCCAAAAACATTTTTGTCTTTATTTCTTGAACTAAAATGTTTTGGGGTTTTTTGCCTCTCTGTTCACCTTTAAACCACTCCTGAATTACTTCACGCCGCTGAGAATGAGGAAGATCGGTCGCCAACCCGAGCCAATTCAGAGCGTCGACGAGGGGACGGCGTCTATATTTAGAAAGTGCGATAAGAAGAATTTGGCTTGGCCAAGTCATTCCAAACACGCCAACTATGTGGTAGAAACGAGCAGGAAATGCTAATGAGATAAGAAGCCCAAGGTCACCGAGATGCATGCCGACTTGCTGTTCGTGATTCTGAGACTAGTCCAAGTCAGCCATGAGATTCCAAAAAAAAGAAGAGGTTGTCTTTCATCCTTTCCCCAAATCTCGTCACCACAAGGAAGGCTTTCAATCGTTTCTGATGTGAACCAAGTGTCCATTCCTTTAGCACTCGAAATGGTATTTCCGAAAACGAGGAGTTTTTAAAGAGTTAGTCCACTTGTGAGGCGAAGACCGGAGCTCAGTTGAAAGTGTCCCCTCATATTTGTGGCGCTGTAAAAATTGCAGCCAATATGTAAAGCACATCTGGCTCAACGAAGGCTAAATTTGTCATCGTGACGTCTCCAGCTCCCCACAATAAACCTGCAGCTGTGTGTGTGTGCGTGTGTACATGTGTGTGTGTGTGTGTCTCTTGGATACAAGGGGGCTTGGGGGATTAAGCCCCTGACAGGTGATCTTGATCCATCAGGTGATCACGGATGAACGTCACCATTTGTGTGTCGCTGTCAGTACTCCAATGGTGATAGTTTGCAATGCTGCTGTTTATTTAGTTCCCAGCTACTTTAAAATGATTTTTTAATAGTATAGTATCGTTTGTATCGGATTTAATTATGTATAGGTGTCACTTACATTGGTCAACATCAAATTTCAATCTGGGGTGGCTTTACGTGATCTCTAAACATATTTTTGACGCAGGTTTAAAAATATGTATATACTCTTTTGAGATGTTTCCATTGTTTTCCAAGTTGAGGGGCGGAGATTGCATATGTTAAAAAGTTTACACATGGTCACATTTGGTGAACCCGTAAAGGTTATATTGCATTATACTAGCGCTGATTGATTAATTGGTCTGCTGATTCCATTACCTCATATTAGCTGTTTTCCAAATAATCATAATCGACTGGAGTTTTGCCGATTAAACGCGAATATAAACTCACTTTCTCATAAAACGGTAAATGATGTTGTTACTCAGAATGATGTGATTGCATTGTTTGTCCGCTAGGTGGAGTGCTGACTCCAATCAATCTAATGTGCATCTTTCGTACAGCATTTGTATTTCAAGTCGCGATGTTGTGTTACGTCGCTGCTGCAGAAGCTTCTGAGCGTCCTTTTGTTTCTATAGCTTCTGCTTCTCCCGCTCAGCAACAAGTAGAGAAATGGAGAATAACGAAATAAATTTAGGAGGAAATTTGGGCTAGCTAAATTTCAGCGTTTGCGGGACTGTAGCACATTAACTTGACGGTCATGTTTCGTTCCGGGGATACTTGTGTTAAAACGCACAAAAAAAAGAGGGTCCCCTGTTTCAGTTTTCTTTTTCTGTGCCTCACATCGTTCAAATGCAACTCTGTCAAAGATGTTTTGCGTCTGTTTTTTATTTTGAAGTCATCACTTCGTGACAAAAAAAAAAAAAAACTAAATGCTAAAGGGCATCACGCATGAATCACGTTTTGTTAGCGTTGATTATACACTGCATACATTTGTGTCCGAAATTTAACAATAAATTCATCAGTGAATGCTTTTGAACTTCCTCCCTGTTGTGAATTTCAAAAATACTAAAAGACAGTCTTGTAAATCAGTCAAATGTTCTGCCGGTAATTCATGTTTGTTGTTGTGAGGGTTAAGTGGCCAAAGAACAAGATTGGTATTTAGTCATTATAGATTTTTAAGATTAATCGATTGATGAATCAGTTATCGGATGTTTTGGGGTTTTTTTCCTGCCAAATAGAATCGGGATTAGGCTAAAAAAAAATCCATAGCGGTCAGGACTGGAAATTTCATCCTTAGAGCCAAACCTAGCAATCACTTTGTGAGTGGTGTATTATTCATGTACAGTTTACCACAGACTGCTAGATTTTCCACGTGTACACGATTATTTAAAAAATATTTTCTCCTACCTTGGCCGCGGCGTCCATGCTCGTGTCTCTCGTCTCGTCTCGCGACCCACACTGAGCCTTTAAATTCCTCGTTTGTCAGGCCCTCTTCCTGTCCCACCTCGGCCAGCGTCACTCTTGCTTCCCTCTCCGTATTTCTCCTCCTCCTCTGCCCAATCAACCCAAAAAAAAAAAAAAACATGAGTGGGCAGGTCTCCTCACCTCCCGACTGTGTCCCAGCCCGCCTGGTGCCTCGGGAATGTTTCCTAGTAACTCAAAAATGCACACTGGCCTTCCAAACTGTTGCTCCCCACAGAAAGTTGGCTGGTGCTCGGCGAGCCATGAACGGGAAACTTGGGAGGGGCGAATTAAAAACATTTTCCTAATGAAAGTCCTCCTCCTCCTTGGCGGGAGCTAATAGCGATGCATTGTCCGTCGACTCACCTTTTCCCCGTTCATGCCCTGAACGTTGCGACCTGACGAGGTCATCATAAAAAGGTCACTGGCCACAATATTAGGTACAGGCTCGGCAGGGATTGCAACTTTGAAAATAAAATACGTGACGTGAGCAGCAAAAGTAGAATATGTGCCAAAAGAGAAACTCTGAGACCGAGTGGAATGGCTCGCTCTGCACCAACACGCCAGACCAAGAACGCGATGCGCATGCGCTGCGGTTGACCACACGCTGCACCAAAGCCGCACCGCGCGCGCGCGCACACACACACACACACACACACACACACACACACACACACACACACACACACACACACACACGCGGATCCACGCACACAAACAAATTATGTGAAAAGGCAAACACACACGCACACAACTCTGCACCGTGAGACGGATGTGCGAACCATGTGGTCATGATACCGCCGATTTTGGGTGCGCGCTTTCCAAATTAAACACTCACGAAGCCAGTTAACTCGATCAACAGGACTGGGAAAAAAATCATCTTATTTCATTTAAAAAGGTGAGGATAAGCGGCTCAGAAAATGGATGGATTTGAATCCATCTTAATGAATTTTATGCATTTCCCGACCCTTACTGTTTTTTCATTTCATGATCTCTTCAAATATTTAAGGGAATTTTTACTTAATCTTTTCTCTTGGGTGCGTGGGAATTATATATTCAGTGCCCTTTTCATGTAGAGAACAGTAAATAAATATGCACTCAAATAAACACTGTTATTAAATACATAAACCCATTAAAATGGAAAATATTTCATTAGATAAAAACATCTCAAATTTTAATTGGGCACAACACAAATGATTACCGGAAATTGTTTAATTAGAAATAAAAACATTTTCACATTTCAGTGTCAGTCAATTAATGGGAATTCGGTCAATACATTTTCTATTCCATTTCATTCGTTTCACAGGCTTTATATATATTTAATCAAGGCACCAACAGCCCTCTATATCAACTTCATCAAATCTTACAAATAATATATAATACAGTAAGTGTGAAAATAGATTTTTTTTCCGTTTTGTTTGTTAAAAAAAAGACCTCACAAATCAAATCGAGTGTTAACTTGATCATATTTGATAAACGTGTTAAAGAAAGCCTCGCTACCGTCAACAGAAAAAATGGCTCCTTTAACTCGAGCACCACCTTGTGGTCACATTTAAAATAGCTTCTTTAGGAGCCTGTTTTATGGCCACTGCACTCGACCAGTTTTAACCTGACGTTTGAGAAATTTAGCATGCTTAACCCTTCAATCAACGAGCGTTAGTTCACTGTCGCAATTTGTTGGCTACTTTTTTCTTTTTTGGGAAGAACCCTACTACAAAGAAACCTCCGAAGTCCATCCAACATCTACAAAAATCAAACAATTTTGAAGTTTGAAGGGACAAAAACACAATCCTGAAAGAAGCATTCGAATTGTCAATACCACACTACACATCATTCAGTGAGCATCAAAAATTTAACCCCTTGTGCTTTTTTTTTTTTTGGGCAACACTTAATCCAAAAGAAACTTTAAAGAAAACATAACCTAAAAGCAGTAAACGAGACAATCAGGGCCGATGGTCCAGTTCTCTGACTGAGTTTGAGTGCCTGGACCTAATTTGGTTTTTGAGGTCCGGTTCTGCCGGTCATTGACGGGAAGTTAGCGGACTTCAAAACGGCAAAGACAAAGACACATCGGAAGTCACTTGAGAAAAAACAGGAAATATGGAAAGTCACGTGAAACCATCAAAGTGATATAGATACGCAGAAAGGCGTGAACGCAACGTAGTAGACACCGGAAGTTAAGTCGTAATTAAATCGGTAAAAAAAGATCTACATGAAGATATCAAAGCGGTAGAGAAGATGCACATGAAGTCAACCGAAACATAAAGCAGTAGATACACAAGAAGTCAAAGCGGTATTGAAGAAGACACGCGAAAAGTCACATCAAAAGCGTTTCAAGAAGACGGGAAGTCATGTTTCATCATCAACGCAGGAACCAAGAGACACCACAAGTGACGGCCCTTCAAAGTTGGTTACAACAAAGCTGTGTCAAAGACACACAGAAAGTGACATGGATCAAAAGTCATGTGACAAAGCGGTAAAAAATAAAAGACACAGGGGGAATCAGGATCCCTAAGGGAGTCTCTAGAATCATCGTGCACTTCATCTGTTGGCATCAAAGTTAAATTGATTATTTTACTGTAAATGGTTAACTTCCTTTGGTACTCTTGCATGCTGAAATGTTATCCAGCAAACGCACCATTTTATGATGTTTAACCCCTGGGGGAAATTTTTGCCATTTCCATGAAGGAAAACTGAACAAATGCAAGGTCGCCATGTTGGACTTCTGAGGTTCCAGTGTGCCAGTTTCTCTGCTGCCCCTCAGTTGTCAATCTCGACTTTTCTCAGTCCATGGCGATGAAGTGCAGTCCTTACTGTTCCTTCCTGCCACCGCCGTCACATGACATCAGCCTTAGCCAATCAGTGAAGGTAATAAAAAATAAAAAAAAGGGGGGAAGTTAGTCTGATTGTTCGGCGGCGATACTGCTGACTTTGGACTCTGTGGAACAGTTTGGCAGTTCAGTGGAGTTCATAGAAGAAGCCGGTGTTTTTTTGTTTTTTTTTTGAGGCTACATGATGATACGCGGTTCCGGAACCGACTCGCTGATGGACTTGTGCGGCAGGACGTTGGCGCCGTTCAGGTAGAGCTCGTCTTTGACAAGCACGTCCTCACCCAGAACCGTCACGTTCTCCATGCGGACCTGACGGGGAGAGGACGCAGAGCACGGGATTTGGTTTTGCCACGTTTGCAATGAAGCCAAACTTGTTCAAGAAAAAAAGTCACAACTGACCCACTGGCCAACGGAGGAGCTCCAGCCCACGATGCAGCTCTCCAGCCAGGAGTGCGAGCGGACTCGGGCCCCCTTTAAAACCGTGCAGCGCTTGACCCGCACTCCGTCCTCCACCACCACGCCAGCACCGATGGTTACGTTGGGACCAATGGTGCAGTTCTCGCCGATCTGAGCCGTCGGGTCCTTGCGGATCAGAAAGCCAGGACTCGTCAGGAACACCGATGACTCCGTTTAGGATAATAAAAGACATACTCACCACCAGAACGTTGCCAAGGAAACCGGGCCCGGTGCGCAGTCTCTCAGGGGCGTGTTGTCGTAGCGACTGCAGGTACATGCACATTCCCGTGAGGAAGTCTTTTGGCTGGCCGATGTCCATCCAGAATCCTGTACTCAAGCGGGATGCACACGGGTTACCGTTGAACACGAGAAAAAAAATGTCATTGTTTCAGTACCGTTTGCACTACAGTGGTAACTCTACTAATGAAATTAATATGTTCTGGAAGAAATTTCTTAACTAGAACATTTTGTAAGTAGAGACGCGTTTTGCATGTAAAAGCCCTAATTCGTTCCAAGCCGCTTCAAAATTCAGACATAAATGTTTAATGAAACATAAAAATGCATCAAAATATGGAACAAATACATGTTACAATTAGATTATTGCACAATAAATGAGAGTTGTGCATAATGTAAATAAAAATGACGGTCATTTAACTTTTAACTGTGTTCTCATTGTTTTTTGCCCTCTTTAGATCATGTTCTTTCTCAGAGGTGGTTTTTGGCAAGCGTTTTGTCAAGAACGGATCCAAGGACGTTTGCTTTTGTCGGGTTTGAACAATCCTTCGAAAATGTCCAAGGCAAACATCGACATAGTGAGCGATCGCCCGACTGGTGAACACATTTTATGCGTGATTCACATTTGCGTTAAACTATCAGAACGCCTCATGGCCCGAGGGGCGAATGAAGAGGATGCTGCATAGACACATTTCTATCTACCCACATAGACAGATACGGCAGAGGTCCCTCTTAGCCAATGAGACGCCAGGATGATGCTCAGTAATAGCCAATGGCAGAGCAGCTCTAAGTATGTTGTGTTCAGGAAACTTGGAGCTTCGAGTAGCAGCCCATACTGTATTTTTACCTGTCGTATCTTGAAATTTCTTTCGTAACAAGAGGAAATCTTTTCCTGTTGAGGCGTGTCGCAACTTGAAAAGTTCATATGAAGAGACGTTCGTAAGTAGAGGTACCACTGTACTTGCTGTTCTCGAATAAGACGCTGAAGAGTAAAATTCTCGACATGACAGAGCTCAGTTTCTCAACTCTGCTCAACTAGGCTAGGCAAGTCTCGTCATAGTTACCCTGCAGCTCCATGGCGTACAGCTGTCCCTCTTCAGCCATGACGGGGAAAATCTCTTTCTCTATGGATGTCGGTCTCAACTGCACACAAAAGGCAGTCCGCTCCAGTTTATGGAACATCAAATACGCATTCACGTTGGTCCACAGTTTTCCTCACCTGGATTCTGCTGAGCATGCTGGAATTAAATATGTACATGCCGGCATTGATCTTGTTGGACACAAACACCTGCGGCTTCTCTACAAAGCGATGGATCTTGCCGCTTTCAGCCTCAAACACCACCACGCCGTACTTGGACGGTTCCTCCACGCGAGTCACCTTCACACAAATGTCTGTTAGGAGCCATGTTAAATCAAACGACAATGGCAAAAGGCAAACGGCTAATATCCGGGGATTCGCTGTGCATCTTGGAAATGACTCTCGCTCTCACCACAATGGTGCCCTCCTTGCCGTGGTCGCAGTGGAACTTCAGCATATCTTGGAAGGGAAAGTCACAGATGACGTCTGAGTTGAGTACGAAGAAGGGCTCGTTGTCTATGTCCAGCAGCTTGCGGGCCAGGGCCAGAGGACCGGCTAATTCCCAAGGTAAAGAATGCGTTAAATTTCATTTTAAACAAGAAACATCACAGGTTGTATGGAAAAAAAAAATACAGATTTACAGCAGGTGCGACAATATTTTGGCCATCAACTCTAAAAGGACAGTGGAGTTCCTCTAGGCTCAATTCCATGGCCCTTTTAGTCTGCTTGTGAAGTGTGAACACTCACCCGTTCCAAGTGGCTCCTTCTCGTGTGAGAGCGAGATACGAATTCTAAGCTGAGGAAGAGACAAAGAAACATTCGATTTAGGATCAGAAATACATGCTTTCATACACACCTCACCTTTCTGTGGTTGAATCAATAAAAGCTCTCTGCCAATATTTGTGGAAATAGGGCAAGTAAATATATGAGAAAGTGTTCAAAGGTTGTACTTGTTGAAGAAGGCACAAGATATTTTGGCATGACTGCCTCCAGAAACGAGACGTCACTTTTGTCATTGCTTACTAAAAACAGACAAAGCGTGTGTATAATCTTACAGGCAATTTTTAGTCCGGCGCTTTATCCCACGTTGACAACAAATATCAGGTAGGATCTTACATTATGTGGAGACGACGTCCATAAGAGTTGGAGTTGACTTCACAAATGTTTTCTGTACCAATGTTTACGCCTCATTTCTTGCCATTTACAATATTTCACAACTTTTTCGAGATTCAATTGCATCTTTTTATGGGTCAACACTGCATAGTTTGAATAACAGTGTCATTTTACTGTCCCCTCAAAATAACTCGACAAAGCCATTCAAATCGCTGGCAACAAAAGTGAGTACACCTCTTTGTCAGATTGTCCAAATTGGACACAAGGAGCTTTCTTTTTTCCTATCAAGTGTCATGTGACTACTTAGTGTTATGAAGTTTCAGGTGTGAATGGGGAGCGGTTCAGGGTAAAGTAGTGTAAGCAGTAGAGTAAATAGAGACTCTATGTCACTATTTGCTGAAACAGGATCAGTAAACATACGAGAAAGTTGAAGACTCAAAGGTTGTACAAATTGACCAAACAATTTGTCGTGTTCTGCACCAGAAATTACACAAAACTTTTTTCCCACCCCCCATTGCTAACCAAAACAGCAGCACCTAAGCATTTGAAAAGTATCTCAGCTGACAATGAGTTTTAGCATTCACAGAATAAAAATGTCGTCTTGAGCGCCGATTAGCAATACAGAAGAGTCCAGTAGACGTGGTCATTTCACAGTGTTGTGTAGTTTCATGGTTATGTTTCTTATTACTTCTCCTTGAGCTGATATTTTGCGGCACTTTTCTAGCAAATTTTTGTTTTAAAAATCCACTTATGAATTGGAATATATCGCTGGTGCTGTTAAATGTTTGTGTTTAGTAATAGTGTGTTGGACCTACTCTCTGCTCCTGGACCCTCATTTCTCGCTCCAGCAGCTCGGACATGTAGCTCACCGCCAAGACTACGTGTTTCACCCCGGCCTGGATGCATGCAAAAAAAAAAAAAAAAAGAAAAAAAAAAAAACAAGACATGGAAACAAACACAAGAGAGATGCACAGATCCATACACACACAAGGACAAACATACACATTCACACACACACAAGACACACGAAGACAGGCAAAAAGACACACTGTCAATGTTCATGCTCACTGGCTCCGTTTGCTAGTAAAAAATGAAGCCAGCGTCGCATCCTACCTTGACTAAGGCCTCCACCTGGTGCATGAGGATGGGCTTGTTGCAGAACTCCACCAGCGGCTTGGGCACGCTCAAAGTGAGCGGTCGCAAGCGGGTGCCGTAACCGCCCACTAGGATCAAAGCCTTCATCCTCGCTGATGTCTTCAGCGACCGTTACCGTGGCAACCGGGGTTCATCAACGACCACTCTGCCGGCGAACTGTGCCACACGTCTCGCTTCTTACGTTTTTCTACAATTACAAAAAATGTCACTTCCTTAGCGCATTCACTGGCATCGACGGCCGAAGACGTCAAAGATCCAATTTTAATAGGGTGGTAGGGAATGAATGGTAAACGGTGGGGTGAGCGGTCTTAAGTTTATTTCCTGTTTCAATTCATTTTGGGAACGTAAAAAACAAAAAAAGGTAAGTGACCTTTGAGTTTGCCGACAAAAATGATTACATTGTCTTGTTTTCCACACTGGACTGCACCAGTATGAAAGGTCTAAAGGTATAAAGGTCGTTTATGTGAATTTTGTTACTGCTCGTTGTAATCAAGCGACTGCAGAGCATCAGCCACTGTGTCATCCTCAACCACATACGAGGGCATTAGAACATTCCTTTGGGATTTAATTGCAACAGTTTTGCTCTGGAACTGTTATTACGTCCATTATTAAGATTAGGAAATCTACAGCTACAGCTAGAAACAAAACAAAGAAGCGGCAAAAATGGGTATCGATAACTATATTGTGTAAGTTGTTTCTCAAGGCAACTAGAAATAAACAAGTAGAAATAAACAAGTTCAAATCCGGACTCCAGTTGCTCATAGAGTCCATAAAAAGACCACCCACCCCTCCCCATTAGATTGAAAGCAGCCCATGTTAGCTTCGGTGATTAACTAACACGCTTCTCGATGTGGTGGAGTGATTATTCGTCCTCACAGTGTTACCGTTCGGGTCAGAAAATGCGAGAAGGTATAAAAACTCACATTCTGAGGTCCACGAATTTTTAGGGAGACATCCACAGTGATTGAACTCCGGGAGTGACACGTAAGAATGTTCAAATCCCAGATCGTTGTTTGTCTTCCGGAATGTCAATTCACGTCATTTCAATCTTATCACAACTGGTTTATCCTGTTTTTGATTTCAAAGTAAAAGTACAACGTTGCATAAATTGCCAAATTACGAATCGAAAGCGAAACAATGTAAAATAAATAAACTGATAAAGAAGAAAAGTGACATATAATAATGTGAATATTTTTCATTTAGGTCATTTACGAGGTTTGTTTTTAATCTTATACGGTGTTAATAATCAGCTTCCGGTATGCATGTTGGATATTGGACAAAACACTGGCAATTGGAATCGTTTACTTAGGTGGTGTCATCAGGGATGTCAATAATCGTAGAATCTTACATTTTTGCTCGCTCGTTAATTACCTTTAAAATGATGTTGATCGGTAGTATACATTCAGGTGGACTGAAATACATTAGGAGAGGTCAAAATTACCACACTGAGAGCATGAGCTGTGATTTACCACTTCGGTCCAAACGAGGCAATGGTACGCTCTGGCTCCGCCTCTTCACTACTTTCGACCAATGGGATCAAAACAGCGTGGCGACAAACAGCGGGTAATAATCACGTGACTAATTAAAGCCTCATGACACCTTTCAGTCGAAAAAGCACGTGTACAGCCCAACAAGCATATATTTCTAATATTCTTGTTTTGAATAGATTCATATGTAATTGATAACATATGTGAAAAATATTCACCGAGTAATTTTCCTGTACTATTTAGTGGAACTCAAGCCATATGGCAGTGGCAGTCCAGTTTTGTTCAACAATATAAATTCACCTCCAAAAATTCTTGAATTGGGGAATGGAGGCTGAACCACCAATAAGCTTCTCACCTAAAACAGCGGAAATCGGTTCACCCCCACCCCCCCCAAAAAAAAAAAATTAGGCAAACAGGTGAATCCGCAAGGATGTGAGGGTCCATTCATACACACAAAGTAATAATTTAAGGTGTGCAATTATTTTTTTTCCACATCTTTAAAACAAAATTTTTCAATAAATGTGTATGTCTATATAGTTGTATTGTGTTAATGAAAAATATTTTAAAATAAAAACACTAATGCCTTGATAAAACTAAAATTGTTTATTTTCAGTTCAAATAATTTCTTTAAATTACAAAAAAAGAGAAATGCATTATGATTAATATATTGAGGATTATCATCCCAAAACAACCATAACTCAGGCAGCCAGACTGACACTCAATAGCAATGATTAAAATAACTTTAAATAAAATCTGGTATTCCGGTCATGATGATTTTAGGAAATCTCTTTTGTATTCAGGGGTTCCAGCGTAGGTCGCAGACCAGCGCGATGTGGTCCGACGGATGGGCCACGCTAGGCAGCGCCGTGTAGGTCGTGACCAGGTGGTGGGCCGGCATGGGGACGACCTGCTCCACCCGCATGCTGTGCGGCTGGATGAAGATGTAATCCAGGCAGCCTTGGAAGCCGCCCACGTAGTTGGTGTAGGCCAGTGGCCCGCAGGCGCTCAGCAGGGGCGGGAAAGGAGAGATCAAGTCCATTCCCAGCAAAGACGACGGTGAATCCTCCTCCTGGGGACCCGAGCTGCTCCAGTCGGCATGCTGCCGGGAGAGCGAGGCCTCGGTGAGCAGCTGGAGAACACCTGAGATAGGACAGGAAGCACCAGCGGCATTCAGAACACGCCGACACGAGCGGGATGTTGAGGCTCAACTGGTTCGGTCGGCTCGTTTCGGAGGAAAATCTTTGGCCGCACACAAATGGGAGTTATTTTTCAGTATCCGCTATCTAACTAAATGTAAAAAGGTTGATGTCTCCTGGAAGCGATACAGTGTAATCAACGGAAAAAAGAAGAGGCAGAGAAGGCCCCAATTAAGCTCCAGTAACAGTCAGTATTGTTGTATGTCATTTGTATGTGTTGCTGCTCGATAAGTATCAAAGTAGGAGCTGTTTGAAAGTTTATGATGATCATTCATGCTAATTTCCATGAACCCATTTATGGCATTTCGCTTCATATATTAGCAGTAAGATAAGACTGACAGCCACCTCTGATATTAGCGCACATAACGTGTTGATGTGAAGTTACCGGAGCTCGGTGAGGAGTTGAAGTCTCCGCAGAAGACCAACGGAGCTCCCGGGGCCACCTTGCCGATCACATGACTCAGGTGCCGCAGAGCCACCGCCATCTGGATCAAGCGGACGTTACCGCCTTCAAAGGGAAAAGACGGTCGTTGCTCCTGTTTTGTGTTCCAATGACGTTCAAACGGGCGCAACTGCTGAATGTCCGAACGGAAAAATAATGAACACATACTACCCATTTGTGCATCCTGATGATTAAACGTCAAAGTCTGACACAGTGTTTACGGGCCTCTGTAACTGCCGTTTTGGTTAGCAACAGGGTTCCAATGAGCCGGAACTTTTAAATGTACACGTGTGAACAAAAGGGTTCGTGAACTGAAAAGTAGATACGCTTGCTCGCACAGATTTGAGTCTGTTTACGTGCTTCAATACGGGTGACTGTTTTAATCACCTTGAGGGTGCCAGTACAGGTGTGTGTTGGCCACGCACACCTTCCTGCCTGCTTGGTGGAGGTCCTCCAGCACGCTGACCTACAGAGACGAGAGAGGGCGTCAAAAAAGAGCGGGCACAGCGTGTCGATTAAGACATGGGCGGGTGCAGGTTCGATACCTGCAAAGCGGTGGAGCGCTTCACGATCTTCTCTCTCAAGGCATCGTTGGCCGAGAGCCTCTCCAGCAGCTCGGCGTGGGCCGCGTCCGACGTCAATGCCTCGCTCAGCGTGATGTCGTGGCAACTCAGCAGCTTGAATCTTGTCCTAAAAATTAGGGTGACGGATGGACAATTCGGAAACTTAAATGAAGCTAACAAAAGTTAGAGCACAGGGACAACAAACAAATAACACCGGAAAGCTGAACCCAGAACCTTGAAACTGTGAGCCAGTCGTTCTGACCGCTACCGCACTGTGTTGCCCAGTGCTGAAAATATTTTCTTCCAAAATTTCACGCCTGGTAACACAAACGAACCTGCGGTAGAAGGTCGCCAATCCTTCGTGTTGCTTCTCTTTTAGCTTAAAAACGCCGTCCAGGCCAAAGGCATCGAGAGCTGGAGTCAGACTGTCCAAAAACACTCCTGAGGGAAAAACAACAACAACAAAAAAAAAAAAAACACATTTACTTTGATAAAACTAATGACAACCAACTGTATTTATAGCAAAAACATGCTTTCATTTTTGCCTTTGTCAATTAATATCATATATGTGATTTTTTTTCTCTTTTTTTTTGTCTTTCACTTGACAAATACTCCATATTTAAAAAAAAAAACTAAAACTAGAGCTAATCAAAACTGAACAAAAAAAATTTTTCACCTAAAATAATAACCACGTAAAAGTAATTCAAACTAACGTAGTATAAAAAAAAAATCAAAATGAAATAAAAATTAACTACGGGTATGATAAAAAAAAATGCAAATGGGTTATCACCCTGGTGTGTCAGTCATCACCTGTACAGTGACTCCTCTCTTTTTCCGCACGGGAATTCGTTCGAAAATACAGTAACCATTTGCTAACGACGTTTATGTTCACACAGAGTGGCAGTTGAGCAAATGCGGGCACATTCAGAAAACACACACAGAGCGCGCAACGGAAATTCATCACCTTTGTCCACCTCTTGCAGACAGACCACATCGGCGTGGTATCCAGCCAGCTCCTTCTTGATCAGATTCTGCCTGTAATCTAGCTCCAGGGCGTAGGGGGCGCAGTAGGGGTACAGCACCGTCTTGGACAGCTCCGTCTGCGCGTAGACGTCGGCCAGGATGTTGTAGGAGACCACGCGCAGCGACGGCCACGCCGCCTCCTTGGTCGTGTACACGTGCCGCTCGTCGAAAGTGCACGTGCCCGGCCCTGCCTCCACGGCGCCGGCGGAGAGGAGCTCGCCGGGTTGTCCGTGGCGCCCGCCGCGGTCTTTGGGCGTGCCGTGTAGTTTGAGCCGGCACCCAATGTCCTGGTTGGATGGGACGTAAACTCGGGTTTGGCCCACTTCGGTCCAGGCAATGTCCGGAGCGCTCCCTTCCCCGGCGGCTTTACCGCTGCAATCGCAACAAAGACAAGATGAATGAAGACACTGGCCTTTCAAATAATGGGACTTTTTTTTTTTATTGATACAAACTATCACTCAGCAGATTTTTTTTTTTAACTGAGAATAGACCGATTCAGCATTTTTAGCCGTATCGGCATCTGACTTAAAAAAAAATAAATCTGATGATCCAGAAGACAGTTTCAGTTCAGTGCTGATCCATGGAAGGCTCTGCACCTTTCGATATTGTTTGAAATTCAAACAAAGTTTAAATTTGGAAAAACTATTTTCAGCAGAAAACGCTAGAGATTTTTTTTAAGTCGTTCAATCAACATAACAATAAAGACATTTCAACAAAGTCAAGAGTTAAAGCTTGTATTCTTATTTTATTTTTTGGATGCCAAGATCTCTCCTTTTGCTGAAAACAAATTATCGGTATATAATCGGTATCGACGCTTAAAGTACTATACTGATTTATCTCTAATCTTTACCTTTTGATGCGAGCCCCAAATTTGAGCTCAAAGCATGAAATGAACCAAACGACAAGCATTAGATTGAAGTGCTTAAAGGCATACCTTCTTTATCCTCTGCCAAAGACAACTATTAAGTTAAGTTAAGTTAAGAAACTTTTATTAGTCTCGCAATAGAGAAATTCCCATTCGGTTGCAAAACGCAACTTTGTGTTTTAAATGCATGTCTCTGTTACAGTATTTAAATGTAGAAATATTTAGATATATTTTGCCCATTTATTACAAATAAACACATTAAGAAAAAAGGTTTTTGAGATTTAAGTTGGTGTTGTCATCCCTCAGCCAAATCAACAGGTGAGAGCTGCACTTCAATCGCAGTGGGAATGTGCAGTCATCAAACAACGTGAAAACGAAGGACAATATAACACAAATCAGAGGGAATCATACAACAGCCTCTTTCATAAGTGTGGAGCTCTTGCCCTTGTTTCTTTTTTTTTTGTTGCTATCGAGATTGAAATATGAATGACGAAACGGTGATCACAAATACAAGTACAAAAGTAAAAACTGAAGAATATTTACCTTTGATCATTCGTAAACATCTTAAGATTGTGGTTTTTGCTTCATTGCTTAAAGCTCCTGTTTGCCAAGTCGCGGGGAGGGAGGACCATATTAGACCTTTTAGCTTTATTCTGTGTGACATCATTGCAAATAAAAAAAAAAAGTTTGTCCCGAAAGCTTGGCCATTTTATTTGAGAGTGACATTGCAATGACTAATGAAATGAAGTGCGCGTCACTTACAGTTGGCTGGATTTTGAATACATTTGCAAAACTTCTGACGTCTCATTTCCAGACATGACATTACATTACAATTTTATGGAATTTCTTTTTAAATTGTGATCAATGTTTGCAATAAGGCTGTGGCAGCAAAAATATAGAAAAGGTGAAGAGGAGTGAATGCTTAAAATGATGTTAAAGTTAGATTTTTGTTTTGGAATACTTTTGCACACATTCCCCCGAAATATATTTTGGATGTTTAAGTTCAGCTTTTTTTTTTTATAAAACAAACAAAAATCTTTGAAATTCTGAGGCATTGTGCGAAAAACGCTATTACTTTTTTATTTTTATATTTATCGAAAATTCAAGGTTTCAAGGAACTTCCTTGGCTGCAGCCTACCAAAATATGGAAAAAGTGAAGTGGGGTGACGACTCATATTATTATGAAAAAAATTGCATTTTGCATTCTTTTGTTTGGAAATTCAGCCCCTACCCCAAAAAAAAAAATATATATATATATACTTTGACATTACTTTGTCCTGTCATTGATGGTGTATTGAACTTTTATGTGTAATACATTTTTTTTCATTTGGGATCCACGAGTTGTTTTGCAAATTGGAATGGTTTGCCCTTGGTGGAGGTCTGCGCCAAGTTACCTGGAGTTTGGGCTCTTCTCCTTGTACCACGTAAAGTCACAGTGGTCCAGATCTCCGAACTCCATCTCCAGCTTGGGACATACGGGGAAGCCGGCCAGCAGCGAGGCAGGTAGCTCGGCGGTGGTGAAGGTGGGCTCGTTCCGGCGGACAGAGTACCGGACGTCGCCCAACTGCAGCACGGCCCCGTCCCGCCATGCCTCCGCGTTGAGCACAGTCTGCGGCACCTCGCCGCCGTCAACGTAGAGCTTCACCACCGCGGGCTCCGGAGTGTCGCCCGCCGCCGACGGCTGCTGATGCCCCGCGTTCCTCTTTGCCTTCTTTGCCTTGGTTTTACCCTTCGCGAGGGTGCAGGCGATGCGGGACAGGAGCTTGCCTAGCGGTTCGTCCTGCTCCCGTTGCATGTGCTTCTGGCTGCCGTCCACGCGAAACGAGATGGTCATCTTGGGCTCCCCGGCGACACATCTCACCGTGGCCGGCTCCATGTTGCCGAGGAGGCAGCGCGCCCGTGTCAAAGGCGCGAGCGACGAGTCGGGAAGGAGGCGACGGTAAAATGGAAGGAAGGCAGCGGCGAGTTTATTGAACATGAATCCCGACGTGGTGACTTCCAAAACCGGGCTAAACACGACTCAGATGGCCCGGAACTGGAGAGAGACAACCGCAATGGGGGATGTCTACTTCCTGGTGTCACCAGCGAGCCAAAGTACGGATTTCGTTTGTTTTTAAGCGATTTGATATAAAAGTGAAAATAATACACCCACTTTACAATTTTGTTCAGAAATGATTAGTGAAATCAGAATTAACAGAGTCATATCACATTAATTGCAGTTAGGCGATCGTTGAAGTTATGACGTGTGTTCTTCTACGGCTTTTGCAACGTGACCACTCCTCAAAATAAAACTCTATTGCATCCTACTGGTCAGGGGGAAAACTGCACAAATGCCTCAAAGGTATTCGCCGCGTTCTGTTCTACCTTCCTCTGTGAAATAAACAGTAATTATTCAAGAAAAATGTTTTAATATTCCAAAAAAACAGTTGAAATATTCTGTACTATAAGGTCTAATTGTTTCAGAGTACTTTTCAATAAAATGGAGCATCATTGTTCAAAAATATATATATATTCAACATTTAAAAGTCAAGCCCCATATTCCACCATAAATTCTCATTCCTAAATTAAAAAAGGTCATTTTTTAATAAAATATATACATATAAGTATAGTATAAATATGTAAGTAGCAATTAAAATAAAAAAAATCCCTTCATACACCTAATAAATCCAGGGAAAACAAATGCTGCCCCAGTGTAGGTAAAAAATATTTTTATTACATTTGTTATAAAGACAAATCAATTGCTAGTTTATTAATAAAACAGCAAAACTTTTCCATGAATGTCCGTAATCCCGCTAAGGAACATTTTTATCCACTATATTTTCGGGACAGCACCGTTCCATCTGTTCTGGGTTCCGGAGGAAGTCACCGTGTGCCTTGCGCTCGCGGTCGTTCTCGATGCGGTTGAGGTGGACGAGCAGGTGCAACGCATAAGCCAGAACCAATAGCAGGATGAGCGACGTCACCAGACCCATCAGAATGGCTGGAGTAAGGAATGTGGTGCAGTCGCTCACTGGCGAAAACCTGCCGGATGTCACGTTGAAGGCCTGGATCTGACGAGGGGCGCAAAGGGGATCATTTTCAGCCAATGACAGTCACGTATACAGCTTTCAAAGGACTTTAAAATGTGCCTGCATGTCTTCCTAGGATAATCTAGCACCTGGAAGTCTGTGAAGGTGAGCGTCCAGCGGCGAGCGTTGTCGCTGCCAGGCCTCAGGAGGGCGCTATGGCGTTCCAGGCTGCTGACGTGTGAGCAGTGGTACGAGAGTGAAGACGGCGCGTACACCTCGCTGGCATTGAACACGGCTTCCTGCGATGAGTTGTAGACCACAGAGACACTGTCCAAAGAGAACCACCACTGGTTCGAAGCCTCGTAGAAGGTGTTGGACAGTTGCAGCCTGGGAAGAAGAAGAAAATGCTCACGGTTACGGTGCTATGCATCAATTTCGACGTGTGGTTATCTAGGTAGCTAAGCCTACATCCTGAAAATATAACTTCCTTTCAGACAGTCTGCTGGTGTGGCCGCCTTGTTATCGACCATGAG
>CAAKHF010016925.1:0-23555 GCA_901007745.1 Hippocampus kuda
AAATTACAGTTAATATTTGGTCTGCCCACTTGTATTGTAAATGGTCTATTAATATAACATAATAACTATGTTTGTTTGTTTTTTATGTCTCGAAATTCAGATCTGCATTTGGCAACAACGTTCGTGTGGCTTATGACCTCCTGAGCCTCACGGGACCTTTCGGGCATGCGGGTGATAGCGGTCCCGCGGGGGCTGCAGGTGGCGGGGTCAGCGGTGCCTTATACACTCAAACCCTGCGATGCTTGTGCGGCGAGGGCGGCGTCCCAGCCTCCACTTCTGCCCCACTACTGTGCCGCCTCCATTGCCATGACCATGAGGCCGTCCCTTATGGCGTCTTCCGCCACGGTGTGCTGACGTGCGCCGTTTTCTCAGACTACATCCGCCAGGCGCAGCGGCTCTATGCCCAGGTGTGCCAGCCGGACGAGGGGCCGGCTTCGCGGGCTGCATGCCTGGCCGTGCTGGGCGCCCTGAGAGAGGCATTAGAGACATCGCGCGATGCTGACTCACCCAGCATCAAGGCGCTGCGCCGCCTGGAGGCCAGCGCTAAGATGTCGCCGCACCAGCTGGCGCAGGTCATGACTGAAGCGCAGGCACGAGGCCCGGCTGGCCACATGGATGCCAAGGAATTTGAGAACGCCGCAGCGGAACTCTTTATCGCTCGCGTGAAAGTCGTCTCGTAGCATTCTTTTCACCGTGACATCACACATACATCTGGGCGGAAAGAGACAAAGCCATCTCCAATAGTACCAGTAGTAAACAAACACATTTGCCATTTGACCAAGGTAGAGCCACTGGGAAAGAATAAATGATTATTTCATATTTGTAGATATGTGTGAGAAAATGCCTTCCACGAACCAAATCATAGAAGTTTGGTTCCGAGTCAGTCTCTTTACAATTAGGTACTATGTCTTGCGATGGTCTCTGTTAAACTACTTGCACCCAATTCAGCCCCCTCGCCCACAGCTTCAAATTGGATTAATTTTGATTGGTCGGGGGAAGGAAAGAAGGAAATTAAAATAATAATAATAATAATAGTTTTGTGGGTTTATCTGGTGGTGCAACCAAAGCACAAGTAATTTCACACAAATTATTTGAAACTGGCATTAATTACGATTTATTTACTTACTGGTTTGGTCCGTAACATGTCAGGAAATGGGCAAAAATGTTGATCATTGTTCTCCAACACAAAGATAATCAGTCCACTTTCACAGAGGACTATCCAAATGATTAAGTAGTTATCAAAATAATTATCGATGAATTTGGTAATGATTAGTTGTCAATTAATCGATTCACCTCATACACTTATATCAGTATATATTGAATGTATAATCTCGCACCAAATCTTATTAGGTTGTGCAATTTATTCATTTGTTAATTCAAATACTTAAAAAAAGGAAATTAATAAAATATGGCTGTTATTTAGAAATGTAAAAAAAAAAACATTTGAAAATTGACATCCATGAAACACTGAGAGAAGTGTTACAGCATTGTCCTGTAGGTGGTGCTAATTAATCCTATTGATGAGGCGGAAAAATACCAACCCGTAAAAGGGACGTCCAACCCACATCACATAAAAACTCCGCATTGTTCTACCGCTGTTAACGTTACGTCTTCAAAGCAGATGTGTTGTGCTCCCACGTTACTCGATTGAGTTAGTAAGTAGAAATTGAACATAAGGAATCGATCGAATCGTAACTCGAAGTTAGAGTTTGTGAAAACGAAGAAGAAACCGCGAAGAAGAAGTCCTCCCGCATCTCATAACAAGCCGAAGAAGAGTAACCGGAAGTGTGCTTCATCTACCCGTAGTCCATGACAACTTCGTTCACGTTCTCGGAGGCAATTGCTCGATCGTTGGTAATATTACCTCGTTTAAACCAAATGTGTTGCGCCGCCACGCGTCGAAATGGAAGAAGACGATGACCGGCTGCGGCCCTTCGTGTTTCTCATGACCTACATGCTGCTGAAGCGCCGCAGGGACGTAAACAACGCGGACGCACAGCGGCGTAATGAGATCCAAAGACGACTGAGACAGCGACAATACTTCTTCCAGAGGCAGAGGAGAATGATGATGGTCAGACTGCACGATCCATAATGAGCCACGTCGTTTTTTTTAATATAAAATTTGTTTTTAATCCAAGTCAATAGTAGTCGAACCACGGCTCGCTGTTTGTATAGAATTTAATCTTGGACTGCATCAGAATTGGGTTTTAATTTTTTTATTTAATAAGAGAGTGAGTGACATCGGCAGCCTGTTGTTCAGAAACCTGGGAAGTTTTAACACCGGTCCCGACTGTCCTTGTTCAATAAACTGTCGCTCTCCTAAAATGTCAAAAGTACCACGTTACCACTTTATTGTGTTGTCTCTTTGTGACCCAACCCAGATGATGATGGCAGGAGGCATTCGCTCCAACGCTCGTATACGCACACGCCCTTGGACCACCGTCCCCAGCACGGACTGGTGGGAGCGAGTGGTGATGATGGAATTCCAGCCCTCCGACTGGCTGGACAAATTCCGCATGAGTAGGGAGACCTTCTTCTACATTTGCGACAAGCTGCGCTCCCGCCTGACGCGTCAGGACACCAGCTTCCGCCTGGCGCTGCCCGTGGAGAAGCGCGTGGCGGTGGCGCTGTGGCGCCTGGCGTCCAACGTGGAATACCGCACCATCAGTGCTCTGTTTGGTGTGGGCAAGTCCACCGTGTGTAAGTGTGTGCGGGACATGTGTCACAGCATCGTGGCGCTGCTGCGCACTGACTACCTGCGGCCCCCCTCCGAGCCAGAGCTGGAGGAGTCGGCACGCTTGTTCCTCTCCCAGTGGGGCTTCCCACATTGTGTTGCTGCTGTGGCCACGTTACACACAGCCATCATCACGCCGTCCAGCAATGCGTCCGACTACATCAACCCCGCAGGCTGGCTCTCAGTGCTCTCTCAGGTGGGTGCTGTCCATCACTCTGTTTTTTGTTGTTTTAGGTTAGTTTTTATAGGGTTTTTTTGTGTCTGTACTTGTCAAGGGCAAGATATAAAGGTAAAATAAGTATTGAGTCGTAAACTATGTACTTTTACCTAATGACTGTTCGACCTTGCTTCTTCCATACAGCTGTACTGTAATGCCGAAATCAATACATTTAACATCCACCTCAAAAGCTTGTGTATGAAATTTTTTGACATAGATTTTTTTTTTTGTTATAATGATGTATATTTTGTTGCTATAATTACTTTTAGTTCATTTTACAAATGAAAAACATAGTTTCAGTTGTACTTTTTTAAAGCACTCATTTTTATTTTTGGTGAACAAATATTTTTTAAATTTTGGTTTTCATCAACTTGCAAGAACTTGCAAAAAAACATGCAAGCACAGGGAGAAAAAAAAAATCTGCTTCTTGTGTTTGATGTGACAGGTGACAGTCAACGGTCATGGGCAGATCTGGGACATGTGTGCCTGTTTCCCCGGTGGGATAGAGCCAGCAGAGATTTTGCAGAAATCGTCACTGTGGACCACGGCAGCAGAGGGCGGACTGTCGCCGGTGCCGCCGTATTGCTTCATGGGAAGACAACTCACGTAAATATTGTCATGGGGCCCTTTAACACAGAGAGACCACTAAGTTGTCAAAGGATCTGGCATTCACCCGCATCTGCCTTTTACACAAAAACCAGTGAAGCAGAATTAAAAAATAAAATAAAATACCTGCCATAGATTCTGCCACACGGTTGCTTCACAATGTTGTGTCTGTCAATTTTGAATCATGTTTTGGTCCCCCGTGTGTTGCAGCTATGTGATATTGGGTGAGCCGTGCTACCCACTCCAAAGCTGGCTACTGAAGCCCTACCCGGAGAAGCGGGCTACGCGAGCCCACCCGGCGGCGCCAAGCGAGCGCCAAAACCTGTTTAACCGACGGCTGCGACGTGCCCGTTGTGTGGCCCAGGAGGCGCTGCTGCGGCTCAAGGCACGTTGGCAGTGCCTGAGCAAGCGCAACGATTGCGGACTGGACGTGGTACCCGCAATGATACGGGCATGCTGCATTCTGCACAACGTGTGCGAATCGCATGGCGATGCCTTCAATGGCGAGTGGCTGGCCGAGGTGGCAGAGGCCGAGAGCCCGCAGCCCACCTATGCTGAGGTCGACGGTGACCCAGACCAGAGTCAGGGCGAGGAGGTGCGGCAGCTCTTCTGTGACTATTTTCAACAGAACGACTGACTGAAATGGACTCTTACATGTGGAAGCTCTACTTACAAAGAGCTACATGGGTTTTTCCCCACCGACATTTTTCCTCCGTAGGGAACATCTCATGAATATTTATCAGTGTTTTCTGAAGAATTTTTTGAATGTGTAAAAAAAAAAAAAAAAAATTGGCGAGGGGAAAAATGAAACAACGGACCACTCAAAGTGCACTCTACAGGCCACTGCCAGTGGCCCATCTCTGCTGTTATGTTGGCAAAGGGGGGGGTTGTAAAAATTAGCATCAAGAGTGCTAATAATTGTGGCACACACGATTTGATGTGAAAGATTTCTTAATGTTTTCAATAGTGTAATTGTTTTATTTATTCCCACTGAATAAATGCACATCGATTAAATGTTGGCATTTCTTCTATTTTAAAAATGTTTGTCTTATATTATTGAGAAAAAATGAATTTAACAGAAGCTAAAGAAAGCTGTCGTGGGCCAGTCAACCAATAAATAGCTATTTCTTCTGACATGGTCACATGGTCACTTGAGTTATGAGGCAAATCGGGTGCCTGTATAGGGCATAGATGGCAGAGGACGACTCATTTTGTCGTGAAACAAGACCATGCCAATATAGACTTTTAATACAGGTGAATACAGTACAGTACTGTGACATCCCTAAATATTCGGTTTTTTTCCAACACCATCTTGCGGACTAGATATAATTGGCAGTGGGCTAGTTTGGCCCATGGGCCAAACGTTGCCAACCCCTGCTTTAGAGAGGATTCTGCATAGTTTGCAGAGTGAAACAAATGCTTTCACATTTTGTTTCAGGACAACTATAATTGACACAAAAAATGCACGTTCCTGTAGTTTAGCACTGCGTGTGTGCTTTGGTTCGGGTTCCGCCCACCTCGCCCTTCCAATTGGTCTCCATGACATCCTCCTCCTGTCACTCAAACTTCTCCTCCCTGTTATGCATCAGGTTGGCGGACACACTCGTTGCCCACCTTGTTCGGAACATCGGAGACCCCCTCATCTCATTTCGGGCTCCATTTTAAACGAAAAACAGAGGGGGCGGCCAAAAACAACCCGCATGCCGCATTCTAGCGTCAAAATGGACCGCTTTGGGGTGATCGGCGACGCTATCGCTACAGCATAACGGCGACAACCCTTCAAGCGCCGAGGTACCCAATCACTGCAGGCAGCCGCTTGTCGGTCTTTTTTCGCCGAGAAAAGGGAGGCGTCGCTGGCGGGGGGGGGGGCAACATTCGAGTTGCGGCGGTGCCGTTCGTTCGGCGTTTTACCCAGTGGTTAGCCTGCTAGCATCGGCTCCAGATTTGTCGGCTGTTGGATGAAGGCGATACCGCCGCTTGTCTTCCCGTTCCTGGAGTTAAGAGTTGACATTATTCACGAGGGGCGGGTTGCGCATCTCGCCGAGAAACCTCCAGCAGTCCTGCTCATCCTCTCCTGACTCTCTACCGCAGAAGACCGGGGACAACTTGGTAGCGAGGCCCAGAGTTGCTCTTCCCCTCCCCCCTCCTCCTCCTTCCCTGGTCCGGTCCGGTCCCGACAAGACCACCACCAAGCGACCCTCCCCCTCGCACCACGTCCACGCGAGGACCGCAGCTGATTTTTTTTCCTCGCTGGGGGGTGGCGGTGGTGTTGGTGGTGGGAAGAAAACGCCAAACGCTGAGTGTTTTTTTTTTTTTTTTCGGGTCCGAGCGGGACTGGCTAAACACAGCGGAGGGGATGACTCTGGAGTCCATGATGGCTTGTTGCCTGAGCGAGGAGGCGAAGGAGTCGAAGCGAATCAATGCCGAAATTGACAAGCAACTTCGCCGAGACAAGCGAGATTCCAGGCGGGAGCTGAAATTACTTCTTCTCGGTGAGTGCCGCGTGTTTAATCGCTGTCATGTGTCGTCTTTTTTTTTTAAAGATTTTTTTTTAATAGAAAACTTACCTCATTGGGGCCTTCTTCTTCCCAATGCTAGCAAACGTGCTAGCTCGGAGCCAGGGGAGAGTAGTGTTATTTCTCCCCCAAAAGATGCATGTTTGAGGTTTGAAATGGATATTAGCCGCTTAAAAAACGCCCCAAAAATAGGCACTGTGCAGGAGGACAATGTGGATACATGTCGGTGTTATTAGTGCGAATGCATGTTTTGACTGGGCAGTCCCATTTCCATGTCGAAGTTACTCAATAAAAGCATCTGGCATCAACAGGCAAACCGCATGCTAGTTGATGTTATGGACTACGAGCCCTCGCAGATGACCATTTGCTTCTGTGGTTTGTCATCAGATGCGACACTTAACCTACTGCTCTCCAGGTTCCCCCTTCTTGTATAATCTCATTTCTTTTTAAACATGCGGCGGCACGGTGGACAAACCTTTAGAAAGTCTGTCTAAAGTTGAGGGTTTGAATCTCTGCTCTGGACTCCCTGTGTGTCTTCTGTTCAAATACTCCAGTTTAACCCACTATTGCACCAACATACGTGGTTAGGTTAATTAATCATTTTAAATTGACAGGTGTCAATGGTTGTGGCCTGTGATTGACTGGCACCACCATAATGAGGTTAAGCATAATAGTAACTGGATTGAGGTTATCTAGGCGACACATGCTCTTTAGGGTTGAAGTCTGGAGATTGATTTAGAAACAGGGTTGGGCGTTCTGGTTTACCCGAGATCGAAGAAAATGTCAAAAAGCAATGAAAAATGTGTACACGTGCAAAGAAGTGTGTGTGTCCAACGACGATTAAAAGTGTGTCATAATTTCGTTGAAATAAATGAACAGTCACATCAGTGCACTCCAACAATGAGAGCTGCAGGCTACAACCCATTCAAGTCCTTCAGTTAAAGATGTCGAATGACAGCAATGAGGCAACTAACAATTCAAACGAAAACTAAAACGATGGGTAAATTCAAATGCAAATAACCAGCTAACATTAGCATATAGCTAGTGTTTTGTGGAAACCTTCCATCTCCAAAACAATCTGGCGCAGAAATGCTCAAATTCAGACCTTGCGTCTCGCTATTTTCTGTCTCTATGCGAAAAAAAGTAACAAGTGTAAATAAAGTCTATTTGCGTCACACCGTAAGTGCGCCACCACTTAAATCGGGTTATTCAAATGTGGGAGTAACTCTGTCCGCACCATGTCACGCACATGCAAACGGGTTATTACGAATTTTGGGGGAAATCGGAATTTTGTCCTTAACTCGAATGTTGATTGCATGTTAATGTGGTCGTGACAGCGATTCGGGGAGGCGGCTAAATGAATTCACGGCGACAGAGTGAAAATGAGCTCTCAGTTCAGTATGAATGAGCACTCGCTCTCATTAGTGAATGGACCCGGTGAGCCGTACATGCCGCCTACGAATATTTTTCACCCCAAGCTTCGCTAATCGATCTATTTGTACGGTACATATGAAATTGTAAATTTGGTTATTGCTGTAAAACACAAGCTCAGAGCTTATTAGGAAAAAAAATGGCATGTCGATGCTAGGTGCTAACTTTACGCTTGCTTGCTGGCGCGGCTAAACATTATCTTCTCGCACTGCAGATCCTTCCCTTCTAAGTAACTAATCTTACCTCGGTGGCGGCAAATTCGATACATACATAATAAGCATCATTATCGATAAAGGCGCAGGAGTGACAAAGCTTGCAACACACCGAGGAAGAAGAGAGATTGCTAAGCAAAAAGTACAGCGACTTGTGATTGGCTGATGCAAGATTTGGACTCTACCAACCAATTGCGATGATTGTTTTCCGATATTATTGCAGCTTCTCAATTCTGTATTTCGTACAGGCAGGTCTTTCGGCTCCCGGCTGCAGCTGGCCAGCTAGCGTGGCTAACATGGCACCTAGCCACTCCTCTAAAAGGCAGTAATCATTTCCCCCACGGTGGCGAATGAGCTACAATTTTGACAAGTAACATTCAGACGGCGCCGGCGGAATTTTGATCGGCCACGATCCACTTTGAGGCAACGGTGTGACGACCTGGAGTCCCCAATGAAGGAATCTCGCCCCCTTGCATCTACTTTCAGGTTGACCTTGCGGTTGCCCAACAGCCCCTCAGAGGAGGAGTAACCAACACAAAAACCTGAGATAACTGAATATGTGATCCCATTAAATATTGAAAATATCCATACTTCCATCCATTATCTGCACTGCTTATACTCACGAGGGTTGCGGCCGTGCTGGAGCCTATATATTGAAAATATTAACAATGCTATTTGATTGTTGCACAATAAAGTGCAGTTTTGATTTTGAATTATAAATCAATGTTTTTTTTAAAATTACATTCTTATTCCACTTTTTCAATTCGTACTTTGCAAAAGAACCGGAGAACATAATTTGTCTTGTAATGTGTCATTCCGGAAATATAACTGCCACTACATGATTTTATTTTTAGCAATGTAGTGACAAGGCAAAGTAGTGACTAAATCAAAACTAAAATCGGAAAAAAAAAAGCCGTCAATATTTTGTCACTTGAAATTTTTGAAAAAAAAGGAAATTTTTGTTTCTTTCTTGTGACCCGAGTTTGTTTTGGCTGAGACACGAACGTTCCTGACACATTATCCAGAATGTTGCTGACAGATGATGATGATGATGGTGAAGGTTGGCATCGCTGAACAAGTAGCAACAAATGACCCAAAAGACGCTGCCAAAACTTAAAAAGAACCTCATCAGTTCCTAAAAGTCAATTTTCTTTAGATTGCCCAAGTCCATTTGCAGACTTAAATCCTCCAGAGCATGTGTTTCATCTTTTTAAGCGGAAACTAATGGGAGTAACTGGTAACATTTACCTCGAACGTGTCGCTCTTTTCAAACGCATCAAAGAAAAACAAATCATGCCGCTAAATTTTGCATGCTTATTCTTTGAGGTCTTGCAGGCGTATCCAAAGAGGGGTGAATGAGCAAGCTTAGCCACTTTTTTTTTTTTAAATAAATGAAAATCACTGTGCCCGGGTTGCTGCTGCAGTGTGCCCACAATCTGGCTGCCGGCAGTCACCATATCAGGTCATACAGTCAGCTTCCTGCTTGCACACACCACTGGTTTGCCTGTACTTGGTCAAAACAACCAAAAAAAAAAAGTTTTAAGCTCAAAGATTTGGCCTGGCTACACAAACAGCTCCAGCACACACACAAGTCCGGAGTCTATCTTTTTTTTTTAATTTTTTTTTTTAATGTCTCACGTTAGTCAACGGAGGTCTGATTAGTACTGTCTTGATTGCATTGGTGATTGGTATCGATTAGATCGTCTTCAGTCCTTGTTCAAGGAAGAGCCCGCAGAGAGAGGTTGACGGGTTAGCTTCAAGATGTTTCGCGATGACCTCCCCGTCTGATGCCAAGCCATCTTTTTCTTGAACATATATGGCAATAAGGATCTTTCAGCTCTGCTCCTCTGTGTGCGTGCGTGTGTGAGCCAAGGTGTAGTTAACACATTTAGAGAGCATTATAAAGGACCTGACATGCCACGGAGAAGAGAGAACCCTGCCAAATTTGAATGATTCAAGCAAATCGCCAAGCATACAAAGTGACACATCAAAATGGTACCAAAAAAAAAAAAAAAAAAAAAGCCATTGTCCCTGCTCTGAAACGGTGTGGGCGTGTCCGCTGAATTTGCTGAAACCAAACCCTCACAGTGCTTCTGCCTCACAGTGCAGAAGTGCAGGCTTCAATTCTGGCTTGTGTGGAGTTTGCATGTTGTCCTCGTACCTGTGTGGGTTTTTTCCGGGTATTCCGGCTGGATGGGTAATATAGGATAACCGAATTCCAAAATATGTGATAGCTGCAGCCCTAATAGCAAAGTTTGGAGGTTTTAGGTTGCGTGCCCCTTTAATGTCAAACAGGTTAGTAAGACATTTTGACAAAGTCTGTTGTTCATTATTTAAGATCGTCACCGGCATGCACACATAGTCATAAACGGGGGCACGGCTGGATCTCTGGAGGTTTGGGGTGATTGAGGCTACATGGCGAGTGTCCCACATACTGTTGATGTCCCGTGGCAGGACGTAGGGGACGTAAGCTTGCCAGTTTCTTTGGGGCGACGACGTATTCATGCTTAGCTGACTACCACCAGCTGCCACGCTTCGCCTTTCAGTGCCGTTTCCACCTTCTCTTGATCTTTTTTGTTACTGCTTCCATTCAGAATGTCGGGACCGCGGTGTTGGGGTCGCAACCCAACAAATGTTGTCCATCAGCCTCCCACAAACACCGGTAAATGAAGCAAATGTGAATACGATAAAATCGGTATGGCCAAGATAGGGCCCCGCAACCTTCGACGTAATCACGATTTTAACCACCACAGTTAAATCAACCTGACTGAACATCGGGTTTTTTTTCTATTTTAAAATGTCGCCTCTGATGCATAAAGTATCTCCACGCAGGGAGGTGGACCACATACGTTTTATATGTTAACACAGGTCTCGTTATTGCGCTACAATTATTTTTCGCCAGGTTGCAAAGGCAACAAATGGAATCGTCCTTGTGCCCTCGGTTCATTTTCCTCGGAATCTGTATGAGGGCTGTGCAATACGTCTATAATTTTTTTTTCTTCCCCCAGTTAGCTCAATCATGATACGATAACCGTATTACGATGGGTTCAGTGAAAACAAAGCTTTTTTTGGTGGGGAGGATTTCAAAAGGATGTGGAAAGTGTAGAGCTTAGCTTAGCATAGCTAGCATCAGGGCAAGATCCCAGAACAGATCAAAACCAACATTTGTCTGTGTATATATGTTTAAAAGAAAGAAATAAAGTGGTCTCTTTTTTTCTCTTTCACACTAAAAACGTAAATATTCAAAATTGTTGAGGCATATATCAGCGTGGATCTGGGGGACAGAGGCTACTAGTGTGTCGGCTGGTGAAAGGGACAGTGCAGCGAGATCTTGTGATGTGGGGGGGTCACGAGAAGTAAATCAGACTGGAAGCAGCCTTCATTCACCGCCAGGACAAGAGCCCTCGCCCACTTTGTTTTTACCGGTCTTAGCGGCTCCATAAATCGTGAAGGCTGTTTACTGTGCAGTGTTTGTGTCTGAAAATGTCTTTTAAAAATGCTCACGTTTAAAAGAGATGAAGTGCAAGTTTCTAAAAAAAAAAAGAATTGATTAAAAAAAAAGTACCGGTATCCTTTTCAGAGTACATTGAAACATTACAGTCAACCCTCGTCGAGTCGTGAATTGTCATTTAGCGAACTGGCCTCCTTGCAAATGTTTCTGTAGAGCCCAAAGTTGGCCCCTTCGCAATATGAGCCGGAGAGCACCGAGTGAGCTTGAGGCTCTTTGCCGTCATATTTACTGTCTGCTATGAAAGAGAGGAGAGTAAAGGGGGTCGATCAGAAAAGAAAGAAAAATGGCAATGGCAAAAAAAAAAAGGGAGACGGTAAGAAGGGTTGCCATGGTAACAGGAATATGGCTGCTTTTCAAAAACCTTGAATGTAGGTGGTGCTGAGATGAGTGTGTTTTTGCAGATATTATGCATCTGCTGGAGCCCTCTTTGATTCACTCGCTGAGGTTGCAATGTCATCATGGCCGGAGGATGCCCCACCCCCCAAAAAAAGAACACAGATACTCTGGTTTGCCGTATTCTGTTGAAAATGAACCTTTTACTCTTGTTGCCATCTTCCTATCCTCCTTCTGGCTTACGATGAGGGGTGCTAAAGGAATGCTAAGGTCCCCCGCTGTCACTTGTTGGCGCAGGCAGTTCAGCCTGGAAGTTGAAATGTAGGCCAGATTAATTAACGTCATTAAATTAGCGCATCCTCCTCCTCCTCCTCCTCCTTAGAAATCATTCTAGTGCCCTCACTTTTCAAGCAGCCAAAAAAAGCTAATGAGTCAGTTGTGAGTGGTTGCAACCAATTAAATCAACCAATTTGGAATCTTGAAAGAGCCATTTTGTAATGTAACGATTCAGCCGTTGTTGTACCAAATGGCAAATTCCAAAAATATATTTATATATATATTTTTGGATTGAGGTTGAATAATTGATTGTAGGGCCAAACCGGTGTGGATATGTTGACACTGATGCCGATTTATGGCTTGTCATACAGTATGTGTTTGTGTTGCCAGTAGTTGAATGTGCATTATATTTCGTACTTTAATGTTTGGTTTATGTTGCACTATGTTTTCATTTTATTAGTATTATTATTATTTTCTAAACATAGTGATTTTATGTTGTGTGTAAAACAGTGACATGCAGGTCAGTTCTATGGTCAATTTAAAAAATTAAGATTTGCTTTGTTTTGTCTGACAGGTCCACAGAATGACCTGATCAATACATTTTCTGACACATACACACACACACACACACATTGTTATGGTGTAGATTTATGTGTCATAAGTAATGAGTCGAATGTTACTCCTGCACAACTCCTTTACATGTTAAAGAGTACGTACAGGTCATAACAATCGGCAAACATCCACCATTTGGTCGATTATTTTGACCGATGTATGAAGGGCCACAAATGGCCGCCCGATTAATCGGTCTGACCCTAAATTGATTGTCAATAGGGCTGTCACTAATGAATCTTTTTACAATTACACAATCGACGCGACGCCAGGGTCTGGTGTCACACTCTCTTGCCGGCTCAAGTGCCTCTTGCACCCGTTAACGGCTGCCAGCAGTGGACATGAGGACTTGTCAACAAAATAAATAACGAAATAAATAGAAAATGGTACTGCCCCGACTGTCACGCTCGCCTGCTCTTGATTTACTTTTGATTTCCCGCAATAATCGAGCCACGTTACACTTGCACCCCCTTAATCTCCGCGAAGCGATGCGTTGATAAGAGACACGCAAGCTACGCTAACCCACGCGTGCTAGATAACCTTCCTCTTGCACAGAGGCAAGTTTAAGCGGGCACGGCGATCTCGTGGGAGATGCTTTGCTCCCGTAAAGTCGTGATATACTGGGGGGGTATACTGGTATGAGGCTTTAGCTTGTTCATGGCTAGTTTGCTTGAAATAGTACCAAACCGTTGGCAGCACTCTGTGAAAAGCATGAAACAAAATGAAATAACGACAGCGTGTATTCAGTCGAAGAACACCAGACGACTAGATCACCAGACTAGCTAGCGGTGGTAGGATACTACACATTAGCTAACGAGGAGGGGGGAAATGCACCGTACTGATAAAACTTTATTTTTGTCTTTTCAAGAAAGGTTCGCCGATACCTTTCTTTTCTTTTTGTGATAATCCTCCATAACGACGATGACGCCATTAAGTGTGCAACAATTTGAGCGCTAAACACTGAAGTGGTCAGACATGTTTCCACCTAGCCCAAATGCGTTTTTAACATTCTTAATGATGGTTTTGAGGCAGAAATCTCTGTGTCGAAAACTTTTGCGGTCGACCAAGCAGAGTTAGCTGATTTATTTATTACTCCCTAGCCCTAATTGTCACCATTGTGAATGCCAAAGAAAAACAAAACTGCAATTTACCATCCAGGATGCCTGCTTCCAAACGGGACTCATTTCTTCAAGTGGGAGTGTTGGAATTTACCCAAAAGTGACTGCTTTCGACCAAATTGTACTTTATCTTTTTCATGTATCCTGTCATAATAGACATGTACACTACAATTTGTGTCGCTTGGTTGAAACTGGTTGTCGGAAAGTACTTTTATTCATCGCCGCCTCTTTATGGTGACTTGAGAAAACCTACTATGGCCTCCTCCTATACAAATGGGGCTATCTATTTTCTTTACCGCACATCCTCATCAAGGTCATGGGTGAGCTGGAGCCGATTCTAACTGACCTTGGGGGAGGGACAGAATGCTCCCTGGACCAGTCAGTCACAGTACACATTCACTATCGGAAAATAAAATCATTCAGACGGAGTGGACGATTAAGAGTCTTGAATGAAACCAATATGCTTGTTTTTGTAATGGAAGCGCATGACCCACACAAACAGGCAGGAAGAACAGGCAACCCCGATGTTGGAAAAATAAAATCCAAAAGATTTGTTCAAATTGATTTTTTTTTTCTTCCTGAATGGCATTTCGCTGGGTGTCAATTATACTCCGATTTTCGCTATTCACGGGCCAGCCTCATCCCTGTCCCCATGAATATTGGCGCATATATAGTAAGGGTTCGTCATCAAATATTCAAGTCAGAGCATATGGCCTAAGTGTCTTATATTGAAACATGGAGGAAAATTCTTGACAAGGCTTTTTGGTCTCTATGTTGTCTTTGACCACATAGACTTCACGCAGTGAAATACATCCTGCTTTGTGTCCGTCCATACCAGGCACGGGAGAAAGCGGCAAGAGCACTTTCATCAAGCAAATGAGGATCATCCACGGCGCCGGTTACTCCGACGAAGACAAGAGAGGCTTCATCCGACTGGTTTACCAAAACATCTTCACCTCCATGCAGGCCATGATCCGGGCCACGGAGAACCTAAAGATCCCTTACAAATATGAACAGAATCGGGTAAGAAGTGTGACATCAAATCCCGGCAACAGGAGAAAACGTCGTCAGCGGCATGCGGGTCAAGTTTCAAAGAAAATATCCATTTCCTTTGATGTGGTCAATGGAGTCGCAATCAATCTCTCTCCTTGTTATCTCCCTGGTCTATGTAGTCGAACGCCATGCTAGTGAAAGAAGTGGACATTGAAAAGATCAACGGCTTTGACCAGCCCTACATCGCAGCCATCAAATGCTTGTGGTCCGACCCGGGGATCCAGGAGGCCTACGATCGCCGCCGAGAGTACCAGCTGTCCGATTCCACGAAATAGTAGGTTGCCCCAGAGCTGGCTGGTTGTTTAGGTATAAACGGCGGGGGAAGACATTTTGTTTGCATGTGTGTGAATGTACAGGCGATGAGGTCTTTTGTCACCTTAAAACATTAGCTCAGGAGTTTACTATTTGTACAAATGTTTTGTGTTTTTTTCCTTTAAATTTCAACAGCAAAATAGCAAATACGGAGGCAGACGCGAAATTCAGTCGAATCATAAACATTGAAGCACACAAACAACACCGTGGAACGACTTCGACAGAAATGCTGATTGACATTGAAAACAGAGTATCCGCATCACCTACAGTATAATTATCTTGAATGCTGCGCAAACGTCGTCAGACTTTCTCACTTTAGTCCAACCGAGCGACAGTTTACAGTCTACTGGAATTGCTAACCGCCATTAAAGACGGAGTATCCACATAACGTCAAGGCATTTTGAACATTGCGGCGAGACTCACCCGCTTTCATCCATCTGTTAAGATGTTTACTTTGCGGCCGTTTTGGTTCGTAACAGAGTTTAAATAGGCTCAGAAACTCTATTTCATGTCCTTACCATACAATTTTAAAACCGCCGTTTAAAATGTTCTTTCGGAAGTACAACAATGTACGAGTCGATCGGTAGCGTTGCTAAGGGGAATCCTGCGCTGTGTATTTTGTTCATAAGCAAGGTCGCGGCGGCAATTAGCTTCCCACGGTTCGTTGTAACGAAGGCCTTTTCACAATTTTGTGGGGGGGGGAAATCTGGTTGTTATAATGAAGTTTACCTTATAAAGTTGTTCGTTGTATGCAAAATCGGCAAATGGAAAATGAATTATGTGAATTTGGGACTTTGAAATGTGAACGTTATGGAGTGGCAACGTAAACGCGGTACGTTGAAAAGAAGCTCAACAATAGTTGGGGAGAGGTTCAACTGAGGGTAAAAAAAAGTGAATATGTGGGACATTTCTGTGTTTAAGGAAATACGGCTGTTGTTTTTTATGATTTACTTTTTTCACTATTATCTTGACGTTTTAGCTAGTTTTCTCTTTCAAGAGCCACATCCAACCCTGGTCTCGGCGGTGCACTTTTTAGTGCCCCCTGGCGGTAGACGTGATGTATTACAGATTTTATATCTGCTTGCATGCAGCTCGTACGAAGCAGTGTTTCCCAACCTTTATCGAACCACGGCACACATTTGACGCGATCAAAATCTCGCAGCACAGCACCTGCACAAAAATGACAGCTTGGGCTTTTCTCAATTTACTCACTAATTTGCTCTCTCCACTTGAAATCGTTGTACGTGTAACAACAGGTGGCGACGTAGGTTATTCATTCTGTCACTGTATGTCTCTGGCAGAGAAATGACAATCTTAGATACATTTATAGTCGAGAAATAATTTTCCATGAAAGTGGGTCATTTCCCAGAGCACAGCCGCGATCCCTCGCAGTCTACGAATGTTTCATCGCACACCGGTTGGGAATCACTGGGCCCAAGAACGAGAAGATTGTGTCATGCCATTCGTGTTTGCCATATGTATATCCACATGTATATCTCCAGTTACCTTAGCGATTTAGATCGCGTGACTGCCGACGGCTACGTCCCCACCCAGCAGGACGTGCTCAGGGTCCGTGTTCCCACCACGGGCATTATAGAGTACCCCTTTGATCTGGAGAATGTCATCTTCAGGTACCCCTGACGTGATACCAGGCCTGCAGCGTAATCGCCACTCTGGCACAAATCCACTCATGGATGGAAGCTAAACATTGTCATGGCCACAATTGCGCAGGGTGTGGGTGGGGGGCGGGGGGGTTACATGGCACAAGCCTGCCCTGAAAACAGCCAGAGGGCCAAAAATCGTTTAGCTTGACCAGACATCAGTGATTTGTGTTTAGTTGTGTTGAGGTTCTGGCCCCCAGGACCGAAACCGAAGGCTGCACGCTCGCTTGAGATGGGCAACCACCTCATACGTGATGAAGAGGGCTTGCAACCGCGTCAAAGTCAAAGAATCCTCCTGCCATCCTTGACTTGACTTGAGTTGTCCAAACCTTCTTTATCAGCTTCCAAGTGCGGACTTTCCTCTTACTTTTTGTCATTGACGCCACCATCACTGCCAGCAACAGAATTCCCAAAGTTCAAAGATGAGAGCTGAAAGATGGTCAACTAAAGTGGGGTACACACATCGTTTTTGTTTTTTTTGTTTTGTTCTTGTTTTTTGAATGACGAGGCAAGTGTTCTAACTGTTTTTCAAGGATGTGGTCAATGTTTTGATCACCCCAGAAAGTAGTAGTCGTAGGAGAAGCTAGGCTAACGGTTGGCTCAATGCATAACAAAATTTGGCTTGCAAACTCGTCTCCTTGTCATGTTTTTTTGGAGTGACTGACATGTGCGACGCGTTCGACAACCGCAATCGGTCGCGAGCTTCCTGATTGGCTATGGTTCCGTTTCACGTCGCAAACGTGGAGTCAGTGGCTCAACTCAACTCGGTGTTGACCACAGGATAATCGCTAAAGAAGAGTTGTTGAAATCACTTTTAAGACACCATACAGGAAAATGTGATCACACAGGATCTGATTAAAAAAAATTAAAACACAAACCAAAATTATTCGTAACACCCCACACACCACAGGACAATTGCTCAGATCACCTTTTTTTTTTTTTTTTCATAACTAAGCTGAGCACATTGCACCCTAGTCCACAGGGTGTAATTGCTCAGGATATTTCAAACTCACCTCAAATTCCCCACACTTCAGGATAATCACTCTTATACACCGCACGACAATCACTTAGATAAGCTTTCTTAGACATCGGACAAACGCGCCTTTGCTGAATTTGATCCCACAGGAGGGAAAATGTTCAAATTTGGCGCGATTGTCGGGATTTGTGTACCCCGCCTTACTTGGACGCTCAAATTTGAGGCTATCAAAGTTCATCTCTTTGAAACGTATCATAGAAGCAGTCTTGGTGGAGCAGTGACACTAACCCCCCGTTTTTATCTGAGTGTTGCTCTTTTTCTTTTTTTTTTCTTCCATGACTGGATCTAGCCACACTTCCACACTTGGCAGCAGGTTGCACTAATTGCCTGTCACGCGTTGTGTAACTGTTTCCTGTCTTTCTTTTGTGTATGTGTGTCTGTCTGTCTGTTTTTCTTCTGTGCCCGGGCTTGCCTTGTAGCTATCTTTCCGATCTGGATCGCATTGCAGATCCCAGCTATCTTCCCACTCAGCAGGATGTGCTCAGGGTGCGCATTCCCACCACGGGCATCATAGAGTACCCCTTCGACTTGCAGAGCATCATTTTCAGGTAGAAAGATGCCTTGGCAGGCTCGCGTGGTTTGATTTTCCTTTTTAATGTACCATTACCTCGTTCCCCCAATAAACCATAACTTCATATAACTCCTCCCCTCCCCTACTCTCTTATCCTCTGCTCTCTACTACTGAACAATATCCGAAAGCGAACACAAAGTTCTACATTCCGGTGCCCGATCGTCGTAACTGGGTCGCCTCCTCGTCGCCTCTTTTCCTTTATGGCTGGCGTAAGAAACCAGGTCGTCCTCTCCACATTGGAGGGACACGCTATTTTTGGGCCGGTGGGTCCTGCAGGGCCTATAATGGCCCCAGGTCTCAGCGGACCGCAGTGGACTGGGCCAACACCAGGGGGCGGCCTTGCGTCGTCAACCCGAGCAGAGACGGCAGCTTCTGCCGGTCTCCGGGCTCGCACCTGTGCATCTGTTTGCATAATTAGTCGCTCGGTTGGCGCCGCTTGACAAGGGCGCGAAATAGGTGCGAAGGATTCACGTGAATGACTTTTCAAATGAAGACTTAATGAAACTGGGACTCAAAACTCCCTAAAGATTGACAGGTGACCTCAACAAGGGGAACAGCTCTGGAAAGCTGAAACCTCTCGAGGATAAGGCGCATCAATTAATCAGTGTTTCAAATCACCGAGCTGTTCTTGAATGGCTCTGCCGCAGCCGAGAGATTTAAAAGTACACCTGATTGTTGACGTGCCCTTCAATAAAACGCGCTTCCTCAGAAGAAGTAGTAAGGGATTCGGGGTTCATACACTTCTCTGGTGAAAGTAAGAACAATTGTCTGTCATTAAAACACGGCTAGTGCAATCCCCCCCCCCCAAAAGGTACAAAAATCACACTCAAATTTAGTTGGATCCAAAATACCAGTGCATTCACTTGCTTAAGTGTGACTGCTGTCACCCGAACCCTGGAACGCACCAAACAAGCTGGACGATAGCATGTTTGGCAAAACGTCAACGCTATCACCCGGACATCGGTGCGCACCAAACAACCTGAAACGAGACCGCTTGATCACAGGGTTCAAACTTAACAAACTGGGTTCAGTCAAGACAAACAGTAGAGCGCTACGTTGTTCAAATGTGAAACTAGCGCTCTGCGTCGGCTAGCAAGTCGACTGAAGTGCAGTTCAGTGTGACCGCTGCAACGACCAACGACTCAGACTCGGGTTAAGATGACTAGCAAATGCGTACCGTAGCGAAATTGCAAATGCTGCATATACTGTAACATTAAAGTTTTTTTTTCTTTACTAGGCCACTTTGCTTGCTATCAACATTAGTTTTCCCAGCCATGTATCATCGTTTCTGCCCTTGACCCAATTTTCCTTCTCTCTTTTCAAGTGTTTAGTCACCTCGATGGGGGAAAAAAAAAAATTGCGCTCACCTTTCAGGAAAGCGCGCGTGTCACTGTGGACGTTGACATTTTGCAAGAAGTGGGTAACGAAATGGATGCCTTTCAGGAAAATCTTCACCCAAATGAGCGGCATCCATTTTAAACGTATAGCGCGCCGCCTTCCAAGTGCGATGCTTTGGTGGCGGCATGCATGACTCGCTCGCTCACATGGCGCACAACTCTCTGAAGATCTCTGCTCCCTCTGCTTCGAAAGGGCTTGAATCCATCGTGTGTTCGGAAGGTTTTGTCAAGGGTGAACAAAACGCACTTTGTCTGGAAAGCGGCTTTTCCTGTGCGGCACCCGCAACACACCAGTCTGATCGGATGGATTCAAACCCTGCTGAAATCAAACAAATATCTTCTTGAAGTCGTTCCGGGATACTTCATTCAGTCACTGATCGGTGAACATTTGAGGTGTAACGGTACGTGGTCAAAATTCACGGTTCGGTTCGCAACTTAGTTTTCAGGTCACGGATTGGGCAAAGGAACAAAATGCAAATCAGAAAAAGGCTCATTCGAATCAAAATTTTCGGTTTTGGTGTTCCAAGCATCGTAGTTTATGTCAATCCAGGCTGTGAAGTAATCTGAACAAATTTGCTCTTAGAAAAAAAAAAATCTTTATACTAGATTTAAGATGCTTCATCATCATATAATTTGGGTAAATTAATCGTTCTAGAAAATATGTTTTTGGGACAGGTCTGGGTGAGTGATCAAATATAGACTGAAAGTAACTTGCTCAGAACGAGTGACAACTTCTTGAATGTTCATTTAAGGCTCGATTTATTCAAAAGTCCAAACCCGCACTGACACTTTTGCCTCTCTTATGAAATGGTGCTCCAAATCAAGAACTTTATGATGGCCACATTGTCAGTTAGTCATTTAGCAGACAAATTTGTTTATAAAAATAAAAAGTAAACCAATGAAACTGCGGTTTTGAATGCGATGCAGTGGAAAATTTAGGTGCACCTGCTGTAACTTTTGTACTTGTGCACCAAAGAAAAAGAAGTTGGCCGCACAAGTGCAACCAGTGCTAAAAGTTGGTCTTCGAGCTCTCCGTTGCCGTGATACTCATTTGTGAGACTCGTCTACGTGTTGTCAGCCAAGTCCATTTTTTTTCTTCTCTGTTGGTTGGTAAATTTGCTTAAATTAAATTATATATTCCTTGTACCGTTACTTTTTTTTTTTTTAATGCCCAGATATTGCGGCGTGGGGACCCCTGTACCCCCAACGTGCGCTTAAAGTTTCTAAACATACCAAAAATATCCGAATGTGAATTTCACGTACCGTCACACCCCAAGTGAACATGCATGCTTTTTTTTTTTAACCCTCGTGACAACTCACTTGCATGCCCTCGCGCCCATCCTGTAGGATGGTGGACGTGGGTGGTCAGCGGTCAGAAAGGAGGAAGTGGATCCACTGCTTTGAGAACGTCACTTCCATCATGTTCCTGGTGGCGCTGAGCGAGTACGACCAGGTCCTAGTGGAGTCCGACAACGAGGTCAGTGCTCGCACCCTTCCCAAAACTCGTGTTTCTTCAGATTTAGACAACACAGTGGTTGATTGTAAACGACAACAACGTTGTTGTTGTTTTTTTGCCCGTCAGAACCGTATGGAAGAGAGTAAAGCTCTGTTCAGGACGATCATTACCTACCCGTGGTTCCAAAATTCCTCCGTCATCCTCTTCCTGAACAAGAAGGACCTGTTAGAGGAGAAGATCTCCTACTCGCACTTGGTGGACTACTTCCCGGAGTTTGACGGTAAGGTTGGGAATTCGACAAAACTGACCTATTCAATACAGCGGTACCTCGAGTTATGAACATCTCATATGAAATTTTCAAGTTACAAAACGTCTCAACAGGAAAATATCGCCTCTTGTTCCGAAAGAAATTTCAAGATACAAAAGGTAAAAATACGGTATGGGCTGCTCCTCGCAGCTCCGAGTTTCCTGAACGCAACATACTTAGAGCTGCTCTGCCATTGGCTATTACCGAGCATCATCCTGGCATCCTATTGGCTAAGAGGGACCTCTACCGTACGTGTCTATGTGTGGAGATAGATAGAGATGTGTCGATGCAGCGTCCTCGTCATTCGCCCGTTCCGATAGTTTTACGTAAATGCGAATCACCCAGAAAAAGTGTTCACCGGTCGGGCGATCGCTCACTATGCTGATGTTTGCCTTCGACATTTTCGAAAGATTGTTAAAATGGTCGGTGAACAACCGCTTGATTGTAACAATCCACGAATGATGTCCGCCGTAACGATGCGCCCAAAAGCAGAAGTAGTCGCAGTGACCTCTTAAGACTGCCAAATTTGTTTAAAAAAATTCAAAGTGTCAAAGTGCTTAATGAGTTCACTTTTATTGCTTCATTTGCTGTTATCTTACCAGAAGCCTCACCTGGAAAACCTAAACATTCATGTATAATAAATCGGATATTATGTATTGTAATAGAGATTTTTTTAATGGTTGTCAAGAAGAATATATGCGAAGAGGACTTTGAAATAAATAAGCGCATATTCAATCGCGTTTACCGGCGTGCGTACGTGCGTGCATGTATTTATTTTCAAAACCATTCAGCCCTACTGTCCTTGCGTGCCCTCCTCCAGGCCCGCAGAGGGACCCGCAGGCGGCGCGGGAGTTCATCCTCAAGATGTTTGTGGACTTAAACCCCGACAGCGACAAGATCATCTACTCCCACTTCACGTGCGCCACGGACACTGAGAACATCCGCTTTGTGTTTGCCGCCGTCAAGGACACCATCCTACAGCTCAATCTCAAAGAGTACAACCTGGTGTGAGCCCCCCTCCGCCCCCAACTCTCAAGCCCACTTCACTATCCTTTTGCACAACCTCCTTTTTCGAGTGCGCTCGACTTTTAATGCAACACACACACACACACATACACACACTCCCCTTTTTTGCCCGGCACATTCAAAGATCCCCTGCAAAACAAAACGACAGCAAAAAGAAAACCCCTTCCCTCCCTCGCGCATCTTCCTGCTTTTTCTGGGCAGCTTGTGTCAGAGAAACCGCTGCCTCGACGGGCCTGGCACATCCGACTCTTGAGACAGTGACCGGAAGGGACGCCGGGGGACGAACGCTTCACAACGGGATTTTGTCTCCACCTCCACATCGATGAATGTACCCACCAGTGTGAGAAGTGCCATTGCGGGGGATAAGGGGCAAAAAACAAGAGAACCTCTTAACCTTGTAAATATACAGTATATTATATGTCAGGGGTGTCAGACACATTGTAATTCAGCGGGGCCTTACAGCCTAATTTGATGTCAAGGGGGCCAGACCAGCAAAGTCGTAACATAATTAAAAGTAAGGCCAGATTCCTTATGGAAAAAAAAAGAAAAATCTCTGATCCCAATGATTTTTATAAAAGGCACAAAACTTTTAAGTCACCTTTATTTGGAACAAAATTGTATTGCACTTTAAAATGAAATCAAGTTATGACGATCTGGGAATTATTGTCAGGTCATTTTTTTCATGAGCATCACCATCCCCCAACCACCACTTTTTGGTTTTGTTTTGTTTTTTACTTTCCAATTCATCCTGGAAGGCCGTATTGAAAGGCTCTAGCGGACCGCTTGTTGGTCCCGATGTTTGACACCCCTGGTATATGGACAGACATTTAAGACAAACCGTGTGAGAGGGGCAAAAAATGGGTCCAAATCTGGTTGATTGCTGCTGGCTTTTCAACCGTTTTTCACAGAATCTGTCACTACTACAATTTTGCAAATTTCAACTTAAAGTAAATCATCTTTTTTTTTTTCTAAATTGAGATTTTTTTTGGGGGGGGGTTGAATTTAATTTTAGATTGAAATGCACAGCTTCCCTCCTCCTGGATTCACAGGGACAATCGTGACCTACTTTTTTATTTTTTATTTTTTTGTAACCCCCCACAGCCATCAACCAGACATGTCCATCGATTTTCCCCCCCCCCCCCCCCCCCCTCCCCCCCCCCCCCCCCCCCCCCC
>CAAKHF010016928.1:0-15012 GCA_901007745.1 Hippocampus kuda
ACAACGTACAATAGATTTTTAAATAATGCTACTGGTCTACAGATCGCAGAATGGCTTTGGTCCTGAAGAGATTTTTTTAAAGAAACGCTAGCAGACTAAGGTCAATTCGTGGAGCTCAGAGTTCAAAGCAAACATGGTGAAGCAGCATTTAGCATGTTACGCCGCACACAAAAGGAAACGACACCAACACAAGTGAAGTTAGCCCTCGTGTAAATTCTTTGCAATCCAGTTTTAAAACTATGCTTTCAGAACATTTTTATAATCCCCCCGCCCCCAAAACCATGCTCTTGTTCTGTACATTTTTAAAGTAGTTTTAGGAAGCTCCTTTTAATTTCTCTACTTTGCTTTTTAATGTCTTCCATTTGTTTGCCTTCATTTGTTGTCCTTAGCCTATTGTTTGTAAGTATGTGAAGCACATTGAGTTAGCTTCTATGAAATGTGCTAAATCAAAAATGGGCGCTTTGCCTCGCCTATACTAACTAAATCATTGTAGATCCCAACTATGGCTTGCCTGTCATTTGCGACCCACCGTCCATTTTTTTCAGTGACCTGCGGCATGAGTGAAGGGGGGAAAAACACGGGATTAATTTTAGCAACCCCCTACTAAGATTTTGAATTGCATAGAAATGCTACAAGATGGAAGAAAAGCACATGAAGAAAGTTTGGACACTCCTGTTGTATATGAGACCAATTCAATCCTTTCTTGTGCGCACTCACACTTTGAAGTAGAAAAAACACAGCAGGTGGACATTTTTTTTTTCTTTTTTAAATAAGTACCGTCTTGGCCGAGTCGCTTCCGCTCCACCAGGCTCTTATACTCCTCGAGCACCTCCTCCGTCAGATGGTTGAAAGGATTGGGCGGAAGTGAGCGAGTGTGTTCCTCATCCTCCATGATGAAAGCCTGCACAAGAACGGGAGAGTGTCGGATTGCGCGAGGAGGAAATGTCACAAAACAACCAAAGAAAAAATGTGCACTCACTGGTCCTGGGATGGTGTCCACAACGATGCCCGCCAGTAAATGGGACTTGGGACCCGATGTCATCTGGTCGCCTCTGTGCTGCTCTTTTATCTGAATTAAAAGAGCGACAGTGGCCGTTTGACTTTGGGTTTAATGTCTATAACATTAAATCCGTTTCCCCCATTGAAATGAATGGAAATGCCACAAATGCGTTCCAACCTTTCCAATTTTTGTTACGTTTTTAATCAATAACAACGGCTGTGTGTTGTAGAAATGTACTAGAGAATAATAAGAGAGAATGAGTAGAAATAGGCCTTTCTACTGAAATGCAATTACCGAACGCACTGTATTCATATGTACCTATTTAGGGGCGTGGCCTAGTGATTGACATCCAGAGCTAGAGTTGGCTTGGCTGATTAGCCTGCATTGTGAGCATCTGGACTGACAGAGTTGTGGCCGACAGCAGCTCCTGGTGAGTGCTCTCATTTTGTATTTCTTCAGCCTAATAACATGAACCGCCTGAGTCATTTTAGCTTGCTGTCATAACATAAAAAAAAAAATTGCAATGGGATTGCTTCTTCATGTCTGTTTGAAATTAAGTCAAGTAGATTCTTGTTTGCCGTATGTTTGTTTCTGTTTTCAAAAATTGCTAAGCAACGACTTGGGCAACGTTGCACAATGACTCACCCGGTTCCTCTTGTGCAGCACTTCTGTGGGATCAGTGTTGAGGGGCACAAATTGGTTGGGATCTTCAATTTTAATGGGGGTGCCGATGCTTTTGCCCGGTTCGGATGACCTCATCCACTGAGAAACAAACAAATCATTGGAAAGCTGCACAATGGTAATTGGTGTTTGCTCCATTTTAAATACAAGACATTTTTGCCTCTCCTTTAGCCCGACTGTGTCGCTGTTGGAGTAATCGATTTAATTAGGCGACACACTGAGAGGTGTTTGGGGGAAAAAAACAACAACCCACAAACAAAAACACAACAAGAAGCGTTATTCCACCCCACCCTCCTGTATTTTGTGTTTTGCAAGTCTGTCTCACAGCTGCGAAAGTTCTGTGTTCGAATCTTGGCACTGGGCTTTCTGTGTGGAGTTTGCATGTTCTCCACTTCCCTCCCACAACGAGAGCATACTTGTTTGGTTTGTGAAAAATTCCGAATTGTCAGGACTGTGAGTTTGAAAGCTCGTTTGTCTGAAGGCGCCCTGAGATTTTCTGCCAACCGGTCGGTCAGTTCTGTGTGTACAGCTCGCCCTAATGAGAAGACAATACAGAATTTCCACAGTTGTCCACAAGATGGCAGGCTAATCCACAAGACCTCGTCAGTCCATTTTCTGTCGTGCTTCTTTCTCACTGTTTGAGGGTCGCTGGAATCTCTTTCAGTGGACTTTTGGGTGAGGGGCAAACGTACACAATGAACTGGCTGGCAGCCAAATGACACAGCTTATTCACACCTTTTGTCCGATTCACCCGCCTTTGTTTCCTCCCGTCTTGGTTATTGGCATTCTCAATGGTCTGGCTGCTCCACTTGAAGTCATTTTATTGTCCTGTTCCGACAAGGCGGTCTGCCAACTTGCCTTTTACTTCACGTCCCTCACACGAGATTGAAAAAGTTGAAGGTGAGAGAGCCCGGCAGTCTGTTGCACTCAAATTGTGAACATTTTTCAAAAGGCACTGACAAAACATCATTTGTTTAGGCAAGCATTCCAGTCAGACTCCCCCCCCCCACCCCAAGGGATTTTCAAAGTTGACTACATCCCATGGGGGATATTACAGGAATGATGGGATTCAACGGAATGGATGTGAATGAAGCAGAATTCTGCAAAATAAGAGGGAATTTAAATGTAGTTGACAGAAATCTACCTCAGCCAAATCCTGACTGAAGTAACCAGAGTTCATTCAAGGACAGTTGAATGTGAAGAAAGGGTTGAATAAAAATGCAACCCGAAGAAGCTCGAGGGAAGATTTTAGTAACTACGTTGAATCAAGCAGAGAGGCTCTTTTCTTTCGCATTCTGAATGGGCCTTTGTTGGAATTTTTGCATGGTGGGGGGGGGGGGGGTCATTTTTGTTCATTTTTTTAATTGAATGGCTTGGAACTGGGGAAAGAGTAATACTTTATTCAACATTTATGTTTCACCAGAGTAAGACTCGAATCAAATCAAATGTAGCTTGCTTACCTCTGGACCGCACACCGTACTTCAACATGCAATCCCCCCACAGGAATGCCTGAGCCAAGACTCAAACCCAGAACCTCTCGACTGTGAGCCAGAGGCGCTACCCACTGCTTCATCATCCCCCAACTCCCTCATCAAAAGGTATGCATGTCGACTTCACCCACCATCGTTTTGGTTCTGGGGCTGACGTCTCCGCTGGGTGAGCGTTCGGGCACGTTCACCCTCAAGTAGCTGTTGGGCGATGTCAGCCAGCGCGTCCGCTCCCGCTGCTGCCGCTGCGCCATAAACTTGAAGGGGCTACGCAGGCCCGCCGCCTCGCCGTCGTCATCCGATGGGATCGCGGACACCGTGGCGGGGATTTCCACGTCGTTCTTTGATCGGGGCTTTTCTCGGACGATGGGGTTTCTGTACGAGTGGCCTGTTCTGTATCCCTGTGGAGAAACCAAAGTTGAACGTCAGGCCGGTTATTCCCTCAAAGGCCTTTCACAAATAAACGGCGTAAAAGTCATTACAGGGATGTTCGTCAAACTGCCGTCACGTGTCGGAATATTGAAAACGCCACATATAGCGCAGGTGTCAAACCCAAGGCCTGGGGGCCAGATCCGGCCCGCCAGGTCATTTTATGTGGCCCGCAAAAGCAAATCATGTGTGTCAACTTGTCCCGAAATGTCAAATTGTAATGTGTAATAAATATTGTTGAGATTTTGCAATAATAATTGAACAAATTATTATAATTGACTGATTTGAAAAATAGTAATCTATTCATTTGTTGTGTACAATTAATCATTTTGTGGGTTCACTGTCATAACAGCCCTCCGAGGGAAGACGTAACTCCAAATTGGCTTGCGACTAAAATGAGTTTGACACCCCTGAGCTATGCGGTCAAATATAAAAGGATTTTTCCTGACATTTCTAATATACCAGGAAACGTGTGTGGTAGAAAATATTCAAAATATGTGTTGCGTAGATTGAATGAGATCAGAAAAAAGGGTGTCTACATTGTGATAAGCGCTTTCTCTTTCAACTACCTTTTACCTTGAAATACTGCCGCATCATTCTCACAATATTCTCTGCTCCTTCCTTATGTCCTTTGTACACTGTAAGGGACGTCTGGCCATTTGAACTACAGCTGAAAATGAAAATATGGAGTCGGTTTCCTACTTTGGATGTGAACAGTTGAGATTTTGGAGACGGTATGTAATCTCTCCACAGCTGCAGCGATAAATGATCTTCATGCGACAGGACGTAACGCGATCCTCAAACCACCTGAGCTGTTGGCTATGCCGACGGCATCGATAAGTCTCTTGAGCAGTCACTAAATCCCATGCAGCAACAGGGCACGCTAAATCCAGTCCCTTAAGCGACTGCGAGGTCGCTTCGTTGGGCTGCTTCCACCCGCTGTTAGCTTTGTCATCTGGTGCCTACGCCTGCGAAGGGTGGGCGGACGGCTCCCGCAGCTGCAGCCCACTCAACTGCCTCGGCTGTCCATCAGTAGCGCACGAGTACAGATGGAACCGACCATTAGGTGGGATTAAATACGCCTGCCGAAAAAAAGAGTCACTCACGAGGTTGTCCAGCATCCTCATCAGGGACTCGAATTCGGCCTCTCCCACTTTCCACTTGAAATCGTTGCTCACGGGCACCCCGGCAGAGGCCACTCCCTGCGTAAGAGGTTTGAACTTCTCTTTGTCCAGCAGCAGCAGGTTGTCCACGCCGCCCGAGCACGCCAGCGCCTGCACCTAAAAGCGAGTCAGACCACAATGAACTGGTCACATGTCACAGAAGACATCGATTTGATGAGAGTGGAGGCCACTATTTGAGCAAAAAACAGTCGCGAGTTAGGTCCAAGCGAGCATACGTCTAAACAATTCTGTCACTGTCCAAATACTTGCGTCTAAACACTTTGCTGTCATGACGTCATTCAATGTACCTGGATTTCACACGCTTGCTGTGAGTGGTACATGTAGTGGAAGGCTTCCTCTACGGTTTCTCCCAAAGCAAGCAACCCGTGGTTCCTTAGCATCATCACCTGGAAAATACAACAGAAATTCTTTAAACCCAATTGCAGACTGGATGTTGAGTTTGTAATATGAGGACTTTTTAATTTTTAAGTCCACAAGCTAAGTCGAAAAGATGAAGTCAACCCCAAATTTTCTTAACAACAATGTGTTCTATGCACCTCCACTAGTTTCAACACGGCATTCTGATTAATATCGCGTATGTGAAATATGAGTCAAGCTGTCCATCTTAGGGGGCAGCTATTTTGCCACTTGCTATTGCCCAAAAATGACATTGCCGTTTCTCGGGGCTCAGGTAACGAACAATCACCGCTCACCTTTTTTCCGAATCTCAGCCACGGTTGGTCGTTTTATTTATATTTTAATATGATGAGAATAACTCAAAATATGACAAAAATAAAGTATTTTTATGAGAAACAGCTCGTAATGTTCCGAGATTAGGTAATAAAAGACCTGTATCGCAAATACTCACTTCCTGTGGCATTTTTATTATTGCAGGTGGCAGTAGTGTAGAAATTGAACTGACTGAAAGAAAAATAAGGTAGCCAAAAGGCAGAATTCTCGACAGAGCTCTTTGTAATGGATCTCATTAGATGGCGCAGGTGTACCTGGTGTGACTGGAGAGGTAAAGCAGCTGTCGAAAGCTGTGGAAAAAAAAAAGCCCCTTTCACTAATGGAGTCTCTCAACTTGACAGTACCTTGGCAGTGGGTCCCAGAGCTTTCTGAAACTCCACCTTCTCCTCTTGATTATCCAGGCTGCCATGGTAACCGAAGCAGCTCACGTCTCCGAGGAGCAAGGCCTCCTGGGAAATTGGCAGGATTCCGCACTTCATGGAGGACACCTGTTAGCATAAACAACACGGCGTCGGCGCAAACGCGTCGAAACAGAGACACGTTTGTGCTGTCACATAAAAAGCCTTGCCGGTCACGTCCGTCGCATGCTGTGAATTTTACGGCCTGGCTGGAAAGTTTATGGCAAAAAACGACATTAAAGAGCATCACGGCGAGCCCCTGAGCGGTAGCTGAGCCCCGCGGGGTGACTCACGGCAGCCGTAGCAGGCGTGTGGACGTGGACGATGCATTTCAAGTCGGGCCGCATGGCGTAGATGGCGGCATGAGGGGCGAATCCAAAGTGGTCGATGCCCAAGTCGGTTGAGCCCTGGTCCACGACGTCGCCGATCATGTTCACTTTTACCTGAAACAAAACGGGATGTATTTTGGCTTCTGAAATGCCTTACACAGTGAACAATGATAAAAGCATAAAATGGAGGAGGCATGTGCCTTTAAGAGGCGGGGCCTGGTGTGCTTGCACATGACATCGCCAAGTCTGTGGTTGAACGTGTGAGCGCTGTGGCCGACAGGTGCTTTTGCGCGAGCACACGTTTTGGGTTTTAGTGATCTAAATGAGCGGCTGTAAAGTACATTGGCAACTGTAGTTCTCCTTTCCCACATGCGAGGGCATTTGAGTCAATAGTTAGACTGTAAAAACTCAATTGCTTAAAAATCCCGATTACAGCGGCACTGAACCATGAATGTAGTAGGGTAGACAAATGCCTGCCCTTCCGTCGAGTGTGCAACTGCAACCAAGTAAAACTTTTCTCGTTGCTGCTCTGCACTTCGACCCCAACAAAGTCGCAAGCGAGTAGCCAGCCGCTCGCTTTGTCAAAATCCCGGTCGTCGTGGCAACAAAAGGCGTATTTTTTTTTTGCCAGACGTGAATCGGAGTGAGACATGAGAATATTCGGTGTGCTGTAATTCTGACTACTTACAATTTCGATTCACTTACCAAAGTGGCAGCGGTGACCTCGGCAAAAGACAGACCTCTTGGGCTGATCAGGACATGGTCCTGCTCCTTGTTGACACGCACCTGAGATGAAGAGAATCACGGCTTCAATTAAAAAACGCTAGCTAACCTCATTCGGGTTTCGAATATGCGGCAGAGTATTTGAAATCCAGAAAGCCTTCATTATTTCTTCGTCTTTAGCAGTCCTTTATGTACTCAAAAATGGTAGCGAGCGACAGTGGTATATTTCTACTATATAGCGTGGTAAAATATGTATCATGTTGCCGTCTGAAGGTCAAGTAATTAACGTTTGAAGGCAAGGAGATGTGCAAAACTTCACAGTTGCCTTTGAAAAGAGAGATTTACATTTCCGGTCCTACATCGCAACTCGCGTGTTCATCAAGGACGTTCTAATTCAGTTAGATACATCGATATTCTATAAGTTCCGAGGGAGAAAAACGTTTTAAAACATGAAGGGCACGACGTCTGTGACGCCAAATCCGTCCGTCTGTTGATCGCGTTGTGCTTTTTTTTTCCCCCCCTTGAAAAAGAAATTGCAATAGGATCTGTCATTGCTCTCTAATATATGAGATTATTTTATGAGCGAAAGCATCTTTTTTAAATTCACTTAAGTTCCTCAAAGAGGACATACTATGGGATGCACTTGACTTTTTAATTACTTGGAACAAACGGTTGCATCTCTGGAGTGCCTGCCCTCGCCCATCAAGTGTGAAATTAAACAACCAAGTACATTTTTATGTTAGCCAGCTGTTCTGCGTTTTCCGAAAGTACAACTCGACAAAATTTTCTTTTCTTTTCACGGCCAGACTAAGCAGATCTGCAGTGCTCGGCGCAGGGTAACATTAGCCAACAGTATTTGCTTCAATTGTCAACACTGGGTCAGGGGACATTTGTGTTCGGCGGTGTGTCCACTGCATGCGCAATATACACAGATCGGCGACACTAATTGGCACTGCTGTGCTGCGTCCACAAATGAAAATGTCTATCATTCTGGGGGGTTTTCCCCCTCTGGTCTCTTTCTATATGCCTTCTCAAGATTTTGCGCAATTTTGCTATAGGTCGCCGCTCCCCAAGCTTCAACATTCTCGCCCCGTCGCTGGTCGCCATAGTAACGAAAGCTCAGAACTGCCCCCTCAAAAAGCGTAACTTCACATGCAGCACAGAAGTGGAATTTAAGTGTCCTGTTTTTATTTTCTTTGTCTGCTTTGACTGAAGAACGCCAGATGCCTTTTTTTAAGCCACACGAGAACTTAAAAAAAAAAAAAAAATCCAACACGAAAATGTTTGATATGCCTCATAAGCAGGACGGCCGTTTCTGTTTTTCCTTTCCCCCTTTTTTACGTAGATAATGTGACAATACCCATCACATGTGATACAATTGTTATCAATAGCAAAGGATCATCAACAGGAAATGGCCTGAGACAGAACCGCACCCCTCAATAGTAAATCAACTGGTGGAGCGTGAATTGAATGTTCTGCATGTGTGGAGGGGGGGAAAAAAGATACACATGCACACAAAAGAACGCCACATCTCCCTTTAAGCCTTCATGGTGGTGCCGGAGAACATCTCATGAAGACGGAGAGACGTGCAGGGGATGTCAACACTCACGGTGATGTAGGAACTGGTGAAACGAGCCCAGCCGAAAAGGTCAACGAGCCTGTAGAGGCTGGCCAGCTTGCAGCGGCTCGGCTTCTCGCCTTTGGCAAAGGATGGCGACTCGGCGGCGTACAAGTCATTGATGGGGGACACCATTCCCAAGCCTGCAATGGGGCGACACATCATCCGGTAAGGAGTTTGCATTTAACTACACTTGCAGACATAACAAGGATGTTTACAGGCTTTGCCTTCACCGCTGATCAAGTTAAAGGCTCCCTCGGGGAGCATGTGAACCTTAAAAAGGGCTTTCCAAAAATTCCCAGCGAGGATATTTTGGACCGCGCGGCCGTATAAGGATATTTAACGATGCCATCTCTTACAGGCACTTAAGCTTTTTAAAAGGGCAAAGCCCGCTTTGACTTCACAGGCATTTTCCTAACATTAAGGCGTTTAACTTAAAGACAAACAAGGTGATCTCAGCTGGAAGAAGCCGACGTTAAAACATGAGGCCCAGAGGCAAAAAAATAAATAAACAGGAAGTAGAAAACTTTACTAGAATAAATTGTTCTTCACAGAGTAGGAAGAAGATGTTTTTTAGGCGTGTTATATAAACTGTTACTACAGCAATTGTGTGTGAATATTCTGTAGTTGAAGGTAACACACCCCCCCCCCCCCCATGTCTAGTGGTAATTTGGGCTCGTCGCTCCATAGTTTCGATTACTAGCATTAAGCTAGCGAGTTAACTACCGGCAAAAAAGAATGATTGTATTTGAATATACAGGGTTGTGCAATTCTTTTTGAGGTGTGCTTAGTTTTACAGTAAATAGGTTCCTTTTTTAAATGGGCTATACAGTGGTACCTCTACTTACAAAATTAATTGGTTCTGGAAGAGTTTTCTTAACAAGAAAAAGTAGCAGACGCTTTCCCCATGTTAATGCCCTAATCCGTTCCAAGGCCCCTCAAAATTCAGACACAAATGTTTTCTAAAGCATGAAAATGCATCAAAATATGGAACAAATACACATTACAATTAGATTATTGCACAATAAACGAGAGTTGTGCATAATGTAAAAAACAAAGAATAAAGAACAAAAATGATGGTCATTTAACTTTGAATTGCATCCTCATTGTTTTTTGCCATTGTTATGGGACCATTGCTTTAAGACACGCTTGAGCAACTCCAGAAAATGGATGGCTTATTATTCCTTAGTTTTATACTTAGTATTATACTTAGTTGGTATAGATGCTGACATTCGGACTTCTTCCACAATAAAAGTCACATAAACAATTGCCTGCAATTGCTGCCCCCAGAAACTCGGCTAATATAATTAGCATTCCAAACTGCTGCGATTCACTTGCTCGGGCGGTCATGCGGGTTTGCTTCATGGAAACACTGACAATGCCCTCCACAGCTTTTCTGCTGTTTCACGCTGACAAGAACGAGCAGATTCATTTGGAGCACACAAGCACTCACTGATCGGTGACGTCAAGGGCCCGGCCCCTCCCACCGTCCTGGCCATGACCAGGTCGGCTATCTGCCTCAGGGCCAGGAGACCTGTTGGGTTGTTGCCCTTGGTCATCTGGTCCTGAATCAGGCCTTCCAGCTCATCTTTGAACACCTGCAAAACCAAGCCAGAGTCATTACACTGTGTTGGAGCTCTGTAATCCCTGCGGCTCATTTATACGCTCTTCTTATTACAAGTCACAAATCTAGAAAAAGCCCTTTGTGCGAGCGCCGCATGGGCCGACGGTGGTGCTGTTTGTTATTTTAGCCCGACTTTTTTACTTTCTCCCCCCTTGCAGGGGGGCCTGCGAATCTCCGAGCCGTGATGTGTTTGTCAGCCCAGCGCCAGCATTCTGCTTCATTCGAGCGCCGTAACCATGGCGATGAGATAAGTTCGACTTATTCGGGCCTGTTACGCAATCGCAGAGGAGTGTGGGCTCGATTTATTTGTATGCACTCAGCTGGCATGTGCTCACTGTGCCTCCTTGAACCGAGCTGCCGAGCTTCCTTTCCATCTTATAGCCCAATGCGACGTTCAACAAAGTTGAATTGATTCATGGGATGCATTTTAAATGCACAGTTTAAATGACTATCCATATCTATACCACTCATTTTTCATATGGCTCTAAATGTGCAATATCATGCTTATGAACAATTTCATACGGGGCGAGACTACTGAGACAATCTCTGTATTCATCAGTGGACGCGACAGCTTCTTGTTTACTTTCAAACTTAGCTTGGAGCAGACGTGCGTGACTTTGTGCATGTTGTGATCATGGCGTCTCTCCAGAATTAATGTGATGTGTAACCTGCACAACACAAGTGAACTGTAAACAACTGAAATAATGTGGTTGCACAAATATGCACCCGCTGATAATAGTTGGGGAAGTAGATGTGTTCAACATTCGGATTCATCCATCATTTCAAGTGCCTCTGATAAACCTCAAATAAAGTTCAGATGTTCTAGTAGGCTTTTCCTGATGTGTTTTTTGCTTTCTAGCTGAGGCCTGAAACTCAACAATTCAATCTATATATGCTCTGTAATTGACATTTGCCCAAAGTCAGTCAAGATAAGCTCCAGCTCCCTTGAGCAGGATAAACGGAATAAAAAAATGTATTTATATATTGAATCCATTCAGAATAAGTGCAGGTGTACCTAATGTTGTGACCAGTAGGTGAAACGGGTTTCACACTCTCTTTACGGACTACATACTGGACTCTGCAGGATGTGGGTGACCCTCTTCTTCTGCTCCATCATGTTGAAGTCCTGCCTCAGGTCTGGAGACATGGCTCGGCTGCGGAGGAGGTTGTCCGGGTCGGTCTCGCAGTAGCGTTCCTTGGAGTCATTGCTGGACAGGGACAGGGTCAGTGAGCCTGCCAACTGCCTCACCTCCACCAGACTCATCCTCCAGCAGAGCCTCTTCTATCACCGCCCGCCTCCTACGCTTCCTCTTGAATCTGACAATGGTACCGAAAAAAACCACACACAAATACGGGAGCTTTTTCACAGTCAGGCTGTCTAGGCAACAGGCGCAATGATGACTCATGTAACAACTGGGATTTAAACCAGTAATTTCCAACTGCATTAGTGTGCAGTGAGAGATCATCAGGTGTGCTGCAGGAAATGATAGTTTCACTTAATCTGTAAAAAATAAAATTATCTATGGCTATCTATCTTGACTACCGTCACATGCAAACTTTAGAACTGTGAGGCAGATGTGCTCACCGCTCTCTCACCACATTATTTATTCACTTCAAATAAGATATTTGTTCAACTATTTATGCCAGCGATTTACCCTGACAGGCAGAAAAACTGAATGTTGTTCCCTAGAAAGCAGAAGGTACAGTATATCATTTAATGTATTTTTGTTTGCCTTGCTGTTGACAAAAGTTGGGAAACAAGAGTACCACAAAATGGAAGTCATCATCATACTATCCCTTGGATTTCTCAACACTCTACATCACCGCCCCCCTTTTTTTGAACAAATAGGGTGGGAGGGAAAGCGCCTTGCATTCTTTAGCCAAGAGTAGTTAACAGTAAACAAAAAGAGCTCCCCCCCCCCCCCCATTTTTGTAAATGAGCCACTTTGAATAGCAGTTAGCACCTTTGGGGCTACCTGGATGTGGGGGTGGAAGGATACACAAAAATACAGACAGTACATCACAACCGCGACGATTTCTATCATTACGTAGTTCCCCATGACAAAATTCTCCTACGTAGTTTTAGCGACGTTTTGTGTCCGAATAAAACTAAACTCGATTATCAATAGAATCACTATGAAGTCTTCGTAAAAAGCAAACAGCTAACCCACTGCGAGAACACTTTCTCCAAAAGTTACCTCAAGACTTCTCCGGACGGCGTGGAGTCAATTCTCGCCCCCACACACACAAAAAGAGAGAATGCGCTCCAAAAAGGTTGATTAAAAGTAAGCCAGGTGTATTTTAGTCCGATTGTGGGTACATTGCGCACACTATCCAGAAGCAGCAGAGTGGCGACCGCGCGTAGCGGAGAGACGGAGGGAGGTCGGCGGGGAGGGTGGCTGAGGATGTGGGTGAGTGGGTGGGTGGGTGTGAGTGGTGAAAAAAAAAAAGGAAAAAAAAGGAAAAATGACCACGTGACCTGACTTCATCCACCCACGAGGCCTCCTCGGAAACTACCAACAAATGGCGGCCACAACACTTCCACACGACTGCAGTACAGTCCCAACTCCAGTCCAGAAGCGAGGTACTAACTAGTCCCTTCTCCCAGTTCTGGTTGTTTTATTTTTAAGCATTTTTCAGGAAGACTGCTTCCAACCATCTGCTCGTGTGATTCATTGACTCCCGCCTCTTCATCACACAAATAAGCAGAGCTCATGATTTCACTGACTCGCAAGCAGGGAAAGAACGCTCAGTCTTTACTAAAGTAAAAGTACAGACAAGAAAAAGACGGTGAGAAGTACAGACGCACTGATTGGATTCCTTAAATACCGTGTGAAGTGAGTAAAGTGTAATTTTCAAATCGCAAGGGCTGAAATTGAGGGCAACCACCCACCTGCTTAATTTCGATCTCATCGATTGATCTATCGTTGGTTATAGTCGGAGTAAAATGTTCTATCCCATTGATGTGCATCAACCAGGCAAATTATTTTTTGACGAACAGATTTTGGATTCATATTTAAAGTATTGGAATACATTCATGCATGTTGCTGCTGTAGACTGCTCGAACCCAGTGAACAAACTTGGTGTCCGCTAATGTTCACTATCTTTGGCATACTGCAGAGAAAGGACAGGGAGAGCTGGTAGATAATTTGTGTGACTTTATTAACACAAATATTTCAGCTGATGTTAATTTGTCTTGAAATAAAGTTGGGTTTTTTTTCTACCACAGCTCCATTTTGGATCTGGATGGGGCACTGTTGCCAACTTGTCAGCGTGAAAAGCACGTCGATGCAAAACAGCGGCCTGGTAAAGTTACATTCATCTTTGACTTCATTCTATGCAGCAAAGGTTTGGAATAATGGTAATGTATTTTATTAATTTGGGTGTCTATTAATGCCATTGCCGCAGTTGCCTTGAAAAAGTGTTTTCGAAGCTAGAAAACACTTTTTTGACGGCGCTGTGTACCTTAGTGTTTTCACTAGCTGACACAAACTCAAAATAGTGACCCGATTTCTACCTTGCAAATGCAAATATTTCTCCTTTTGGTGTTCATTTTCATGTGTCAGATGGGAATTCTAATTTATGAAGTCCCAGAATGCTTCACTGAAAGCTTTAAACACAGTCGTTTCCCTTTCATGTGTATTCTATAATGTCGAGTTGTTTGCTGTGTGTCGTTATCTTGGAATGGGGGCCTCCTCCTTTATTTTATTTGTTATTAGTTTTGTCCCACCTAAACACATGAGGGAACACTGTCCTATTCAAGTAATGTCAAATATTACCCGTCGCTGCTCCCAGGAGGCAGTCAACGGCAGTAAAAACTTGAATTAAGTGTCAGTGACAGTTCTGTGGGCTGCTTGTCAACATTATTAAATGCTTTGTAGTCGTGGGATGTGACTTTGCAAAGTAACTGTGGTCAGTTCATATAAAAAAAATAAAAAAAATAAAATATCAAAAATGAATATGCTGTCAAATACATTGCCGGCATCACTGTTTGTGACTTGCTATTAGGAAAACTAGGAATAAAACCGAGGACGAAAAAAGTGTGATTGACTTCTGTCTCGACGGTAAGACTACCTGCAGAGATCACCTGACACATTTCTCACACTGAGTGTTTGACGAACAAAAACAAGTCACTGGAGCAAATAATCATTCATCAGCAATGGAAGACGTTGTTAATTACATGCCTTCCTTTGGATGAACTTGACTGATCACTTACGATGTTTAAAGCAAGCTTCAATACGACATGATTGAAACAAATCATCATGCCTCTCAAAAGAGGATAGCTAAGCATGAATAATTCATGTCGTCTGGGTGTAATCAGCGAATGTAACGGGCAAACATGATTCACTACTCATGCACTAGTTCATCAAATGCAGTACTTTGTTGGAATTCTTCAGATGATCCAGCAATGAAGGCAAAAAAAAAAAAAAAAAGCACTTGAATGAAGCTGTCTCCTTTTGCGTGTAAACAAAGGGGGGGGGGGACATTAGACGAAGATCAGGCCTCCTCACGGACACTTCCCAGGTCTTTTCTGCTTTGCTGGTCAGCCACTGCGGAGAGGGGTTTTTTTTTCCTTCTTTTTTTTTTCTTTCGTTTAAATATTCAAATGCAACTCTGAGAACTTTCTCAGCAGCAGTATGCCGGCCAACCCGCACAGAATTAATCACACACACACACACTCACACACACACACAATCACAGCGATTTGTGGGAATGGCAGATCGAAGGATTGTGTCACCGACTGACAATTCTGGGAACCGAGAGTGTAATGGGTGGAGCAGATACAATGACATATGGCTTGATGTAATGA
>CAAKHF010016928.1:45323-61919 GCA_901007745.1 Hippocampus kuda
TCCCCCCCCCCATCTCCCCCCACCCCACTCTGCCTGTTTTTCTTTTCAGCTGGGGCTCCGTGTGCGCGGTGATAATGTGGCCACATAAAACGTGTCTGTCTAGAGAATGTGCACTGACACGTTCTCATTAGAGACCTGCCCTCCGTCTGGGCCAGCCAATTGATTTGTTACATTTCCCTTTACCCCCCGTATGCCACTCATGACGGCCGCCTGCATAATGCTGGCTTTCTTGACATTATTGCTGGTCAAAATATGCATCACAAAGACTGTCGCAGTGCAGGTCAACCCTTCATTGAATCCATCGACGGTATATAACGAGCTGCGGGGTAAAGAAATTAGTAAACCGGCGCCGTGTGCGGTAATGGTTAGATGGAGTCAGACGCATCACAGAGGGTTGATAAGTGGACAGAGAATCGAAACTTGGGCGAGACAACGGGAATGAAATGGCAAGGACGCACGCAACAGACCACCCGCCGTTGAAGTTGAGTGTCAGGGCTCGAAGCTGGACATTTGCGTGGACCCTTTTGAAGCTGTGTTCATGCAAATGGAATGAAACTTTCCGAGGGTTTTGGAATTTGCAACTCCAGCTCTTTAAAAATATCAATAACACTCTTTATGTTGTCCCCTTTTTGGCTCTCTCATGGCCACATTTGAAACTCATAAATCGACATTTTTTAAAATCCCTTGTGAGTTACCGAAACCTATCCCAGTTGTCGTCGGGCGGTAAGTAGGCGGGGTACACCCTGAACTGGTTGCCAGCCAATAAGGCCAGAGCCTGGATTTGAACCCACGACCTCTGCACTGTGAGGCGGACCTGCTAACTAGTCGGCCACCATGCCGCCTTCAGTTGTAGCTTCACTCGTACAATTCGAATGAACATGATGCACCAGCTTTCAGTAGTAATCCATTTTCAGGTCCATGTGCTCACCACTGGACCACCGGACCGCCCGGGCTAGAATCCATTCATGTAATTTCAATTCATGTCAATAGGGAAAATACATATCTATTTTTTTTCTCCTGTCACGGGTGAGCTCCCTCACATTTAGAAAAATGCTTGGCTTTACATGTGCGTTTGTGAGTGTGCGAGGTCACCTTGAAGCTGCCGGAGCAGATGTGCAGGAGTTTAGATTGCAACGTGTGATGAGTGGCACTCTCGCTGACTCTGCACAGGAGCAACAATGCGCACAGGTCTCTCCGGCTAATGAGCTCTCAATATAGTCAGCCTCACACGGAGCCGATGGTTTCCATCAGCTATCGCATATCAGCCACCCCCTCTCCCCCCCACCACATGCCGGCTGGCGGTGAACCAAAGAACCTGATAGAAAATGTAAATCACCACCGAGCAACTCTTGTGGGTCCAGTAGGTTTGTGTCACCGGATGAGCGCGACGCATTCCCCGAGGGGCTCGCGAATATAGACATGGCGGAGTTATTTCTGCATTTGACTTTCAAACAGTCACAGATTTACTGGCAAGGCTTTTCACATCGGTGACCGTGACTGTGTATGACATTGTTAAAATAGACGGCGCCGAGCATGAGTGCAAATCTCATCCAAAGGCAGTCGGTGCAGTGTTCTGTACATTCTCACACTTGAGGAAAACTTTGCCTGCTTTTATTATTGGCTACTACTTGGGCAACATTTCCGATGGTGTTGAGGAACAAAAATGGACTCTGCATAGCGGTGCACTTTCAAGAATGTACACCACAGTACCTTGAGGGGAACCTTGGCGCTTGACTTTTACATCTTGGCAATAACCTCTACCCTTTCGGAATATATTGTTTGCTGCTAAGTTCATAACTCAAGATAACCTGACATTTTCCACCGGATAAGAATCGATACTGAGTAGAAGAACTGGCAACTGAAAAAGAAAACAGAGAAAAAAAAAAACCTCCAGCATGACGGCTCTGATAAAGGTGCATTTGTGCAGCTCCCTTTTTTACATATCAGGTTGAAGCCTGGTGAGATTTTGCCAAGCTTTAATTTTTATGTTTTCAAGAAAGATTTGAAAATTCAGTCTTAATTTACCCTTTGAACAGGAGTTCACAAAATGTGGTCCAAAAATCATTTGCAATAAGAGACATACCCATGTATGGGAACATGTGTGCCAGTAAAAATTGTAATGTGTTTTTTCAATCAGAAAAATAGTACTCCATAATATTGTGCTTTATTAAAAAAAACATACAGTGATGATATAAAGAAATGTAAAGAATTATTTAAAGAATCAGTTTTTGCCACATTTTTAACTTGACTTCAATGGACATTGGGCAGCTCCTTTTGGTGTGCACGTCTTTGCCACTTGGGGGCAGTATAAGGCAGAGTCACACATGAAAAAGAGTTTCATAACTGACTCGGTAAGATGCAGTAAAAGTTGTCTTTTTTGTTTTTTGCAAAGCATCAAGAATATATGCATGTGAGTATTGTTGCTATTCATTAGCCTGGTCATGGTGTTTTGCATTGTTTGTTAGCATTAAGCTAAAAAGACTTTCCTGAGGCAAAGCTTTTTGGTTGTTTTAAATACTCAACGTGTACTTTGTTTTATGTTTAGTTTGACAGCAAACCTCAAACGAGAGTGGCATTTTTTTAAAAACAGATTTATGTTTTACTAGCATAAGGATAATGACAAGGTTCTTGGAAAAAACATTAACGACACATATTTGGGCAAAAGCATTGGGACCAAACTATAGACTGCTTTGAAAACGATTAACGTCATAATCTTGCATTATGTATTCCCCTTCCTGTCTTGTCACATTCTTTTTCTGGCTCATGTTTTAGAATACATAACATAAAAAAGCCCCCCGCCCCAAAAGCATGATTGAGAATTGAGAAATCTGGCGGAAATGTCTGCATGCGGCAGTGCTCAAAGCAGAACAAGATCAGCACCTTGAGATGTCTCAACTATCTGTGAGAAGCTGACAAGAAAAATCTGATAAAGTTGCCTGAATTTTCTAAAAATAGATCTTTGTCTTTTTTTTTTTTTGTGTCAGCGGGAAGCGTGTGTCTCCTGACTTTTCGACGCACCCACACAGAGAGGAAGAGTCTCGTTATCACCTCGCATCATCTCGCAGCACAATGAAACAAAAGCACGGGCGCTGCCATCTAAATATAACTCAAATGAGTCAGCCGGTCTTGAGGTTATCACCCGAGGACGCGTTGACTTGATTTTTATTTTATTTCATTTTAACAGATGTTTTATTTTGGTGGGTGGGAGGGTGTTACGTAATGTCCTCCTAAAGTTTTGACGATTCATTTTCTGCACAACAGGCAGTTTCGGAATGCAAATGCGATGCTACCAATGGTAGCCTGGTAGCGATGTCATAAAATATTCATTCTCACAGGAACCCTATTCTGTGGTGGTGGTGGTGGTGGTGCGCAGCATCCTTTTGCCTGTGATGGAGAGCTACAAAGATAGACTCCCATAGCCTACAGTGCTCGTCTGCCACGTCGTGTACCTGTCAGGGAAATTACAAAGACTCGCAAGCTCGGCGTCACATTTCAAACGCCTAACCTTACTGTCTCCCGTTGATGTCTCTCTGGCAGCACTAAATATATGAGATGCCCTCTAGTATCTTACAAGATTTCTGTTTTGATCTGCGTGAAGTTGTGATAGAAGCTTTGGTTAATAATTGATGTCTGGAAGGATGTCTCTCCGGCTCGTTCGCACGACTCAAAAGTGACATTCTTGAAAATAAGAGGGGGGTCCTCCGCAGGATGAGCAAGTGCACTTTGTGAATTCTTGATGTGCCGTGGAGGAATTCGCAGCCCTCGGCAGCACTCCCCTCCACCTCTCGGCGTTCTTGTTATTGTGGAGAAAGTTCCGTGTTTTTAAGTTTTGCCACGCGTGGCCTTTCCGCTCGTCGAGGGAAAGGCTGCGCTGACCTCATTAGCGCTGGCCGCTTCACACCTGCAGTGTGTGATCTGGAAGTTTCTTTTCAGCCGGCTAAATTACCTAAATGACCTTCTCTTATTCACGCCCTGGCTAATTAAGCCAAAAGGCAATGGAGGAGGGGAAGCGGGGTATCGGACTGCTTCGCATGGGGAAACATGCGCGGTGTAATCCGAAGTTAACATGCGACAGAAAAAGACATTGCATCATTCTTAGCTTTCCCCCATGTGATCTTTATTACAGGATGTTATTACAGGATGCTGTGGAACACTGACTTCACCTTGACTTCAAGTCATACTGTGACCAAGCTAGTTGATCATTTTTACCTTATTATAAAATGACTGGAATTCCTGCTCGTGTTTTCTAGCCCTGCAAAATGCCATTTTTATGTTGTGTACAATAGCTCTGTCAATGAGAAAAATATTTAAACAGAGTGTAAAGAAATGAACTGAAGTGGTTAGCTCTAAACTTTCCACATAAGCTAGCCTGAAGCAAGTCAGCTTTGTTGCGCTAATGTCATTTTATTATCTTATTCGTGTCTTGTATTATGAATAGAATATGCAGTAACTAAGTGGAATGCATTGTCATTTTGACCCATGTTTCAGTGACTAAACCTTGGAGGGACTATGCAATAGCTAGCTAGCAGTGTTTGCTAGCTTCAGGTTGAAGTCAGATTTGTTGCGCTAATGTCATTTTATTATTTTATTCGTGTCTTGTATTATGAATAGAATATGCAGTCAGCCAGTGGAATGCATTGTCATTTTGACCCATGTTTCAGTGACTAAACCTTGGAGGGACGATACTGTAGCTAGCTGGCAGTGTTTGCTAGCTTCAGTTTGAAGTCAGCTTTGATACGCTAATGTCATTTTTTTTTTTTTTTTTTTTACCTTATTCGTGTCTTCTATTGTGAATAGAATATACAGTCAGCAAGTGTAATGCCTTGTCATTTTGACCCATGTTTCAGTGACTAAAACTTGGAGGGACTATACGGTACATGAGAAACATGATCATTTTGCCCATTGCTGAGAAAGAAAGATCAAAAATCTTCAATACAGCGTGTGGGCACCAGTTGTCTGGTTGATAAGCTATCAAAATATGAGTTTGTTTTCATTGTTTGATCATTAAGTCAACACTATTTTCTTAACCTGAAAGCATTTTGTCAAAATGATGATGTGCATTTGTGAAGACGAAAAAAAAGAGTTTTGCTCAGCCGAAATTAGAGCAAAATTGTCACATACAGAAATGACCCCAAAAAATGTAACTATAACTATTATTACAAAAAAAACCAAAACTAAAATGGCTATCAAAAACAACATTGTTTAAAGTCATTTTTGGGGTTTCTAATGACAGTTTCAAGCAAAGATGAGCGCTTCAGTTTTCAGCCTGGATTGCGCTTTCAGATGCAGGTTTGCTGTTTCAAAATAGGATTGAAAATGAGGGTTTCGAGCCAGCGCTAAAGATTCATGTAATGCTTAATATTCAGCCCCTCCCACGGAGCCGTGCTCGCTTAGCTTAGCATGCCAACGGGATGCGTGATGAAACAAACTAGCCGGACTTTACCTGGAGGTGACTCAACACCTCTGACAAGTGCCTCACCTTCCCCACCAAACACGCCATCTCATTTGTTTAATTCCAACTAACGCCAAAATGTACAAAATGACACGTTTTGACACCGTGCGCCAACACGTTGCCCCAGATAACAAACTACCAGAGGTTGGAAAAGTTCTCACACTTTGAAGTAGCGAGGAGAAACTAATTTGACTGAAATGGACTTGGTGCACATACGCGACACGCTTGCTACACAAATCTGGTGTATTCATCCATATAGGACATCCATCTGGTTCTTTTCTGATATTTTTGCTTGTTTTAAGCGATTCCAGTCATTGCGCAATGGATGTTGTCTGTCACATTCAAATTAAAATAAGTCTGAAGAGAAATGGCAAAATAGATGGGTTAAATTAAAAAAAAAAAAAAAAAAAAGAATAAATAATGCGGTGTGGCACGGTCAGCAGGCTCCCCAGGGCTTTTGTCAACACCGCCTTTGGACTTATCAATATTTTATCATTTAAAAGGACCTTTGTTAAGAAATTACTTTCATCCTTCTCTGGGACTTTTCCATTTAAAATTTGATTTTCTTCTTCACACTCAAACTCATACCTCAGGAAATATTTTGCAAAAAGCTTTACTTGTGAAAAGGGTTGTTGGGTTACCCGCAATCTGTGATATATTAATTACTCTTTTGGTATTCTTTTTTTTTTTTTTTTTGGAGGGCTACGAAGACAAATTTGATCTGGTCAAGGTTTTGGTGTTTATTGAATTTCCATTGCAGCCTTAAAAGCAACTTTAATTAACTTCAGCATCAATTGAAGAGTTTTCCAAATCATCATTATTATTATATTTTAACATCCTCATGTTTTCAAGTCCAAAGACAAATCCAAACACAGGCAAGCAAGCCTCGATGAGTGCTTACAAAAGTATATCAGGCATGACAAAAGACATCATTACCCAACTCTCAAAATCAATTATGGACTCAAATGTGGAAAAATCATAGCAATTTAATATTTTGCGGCAACATTCATGCCAAAGAAAGAGACATCTGTTGTATATTATGTACATTCTAAGTAATTACGTAATTGATTTATGGCAACGAAAACACATGCGTAAAATGTGCAATTTTACAAATGGGTCATTCCACCAATCAGTGCCTCAAGCTGTTTATTTATTGTATTTTTTTTTAAACGTCATTTTTTAATTGTAGTAAAACTTCTTGCATTACAGTGGTTTAGCAGAAATACGTATTTTTAAAATAAACAAATAGAACTTAATAGGGCCAGGCTGAATTTTCATTAGAGTGATGAGACTATACAGTACATGCAACTACGCATTCGAGATCAGCATGTAGGAAAATGTGCTGACCGTAATTAAATGTGGAAAATGTCAAAAGTATTTTACAGTTCATTATTTCAGACATGTTATTTCCTTTTGGACTCGAATGGCACTGATTCAGTTGTATGACCCATATATATTTATATTTTAAAAAATTTATGATAATTTAATAATTCATTGGAAGTCATATTTTTTTAAACCTGTTTTGCAGATAGAACTTTTTTCCTCATCCACGAATGACGTGGCCCGTCTGTCCATTTTGGCTACTGAGCACAAAAGTTTGCACACCCCCTTGCTCTAAAATTGAATGCACGTCAAGAGCCCATAATTTTGAATGAAGATGGATTGGTTTGGAATAACACGCAGCTGCTGGACTGAGAGCTCGACTGGGCTTGAATTCTCAACACTTCGGGTAACAGTGCAAAAATGAATCCAATTAAATATGATTCTAATTGTGAAGTGATCCTTTCGCGTTGGAACACTCAACACTAAGAACATTGCTGAAGTCATTACCTTTTGTTCTCTGTTCTCGTACCTTTTGTACTGCCAAGTAGGTCAATGTTGGTTTGATGAGAACCACGCAGAATATATGCAGCCAAAAAAGCTAACCATTAAAATCTCTTTTTTATTTATTATTATTGTTATTATTATTTTAAACTCACTTAATTCAACATTGTGGTGCGCAAGTCAAAGATTTGCTGTATCAAACGAATTCAGCCGCCAGCAACATTTGGCCAGCGCGTGAGGCTTTAACCTGCTGCCTTGATTGCATTTCACTCAGGCTCAATAGCATGATTGAACTCATTAGGCTTTCCACAAGTGTGTAACCGACTCTTTGACTTAGCGCTTAGACACCTCCTTTTGCCTTTTTTTTTTTCAGTCCTTCAAGTCCTTAATTTGCTCATTTACATACATGTCACACAAGCACGTGGAGAACATGCTAATTCCACACAGGAAGGCTTAAGCCCCCAAATCGAACCTGCACCCTCAAAACTGTATGCGCAAATATGCTAACCACTCCACACGTTGACCATTGTAATTTGGCAGTTTGGCGATGAAGTGCCGCCTTCACGGGTGAAAATATAATTCTTCCCTGTTACCGTCTTGAGTAGCCGTGGTTGACATGGTAACAAAAGTCATCCACGTTGTTGGCCCCAAAGTGCTTGTGTTTTTGTGTGTGTGTGTGTGTGGGTGGGGAGTGGCAGGGAGGGGTGAGCAGTGGCTCATTTGCATAAGACAAAACTGCCCCCTCATAACAAAGTGAGTGATCGATGAGTGATTCCGGCAACAGCATGTTAAGGTCGGACATCTGGGAGCTGTTTTAAATGATGACATAATTGCAGACTGTCTCCTTTAGGTAACATTTTTAACAGCTATTCAAGTGTATGAATAATAAATTGAACTGTTCATGGGGCAATATCACTATAAAGCGCCTTTGGTGTCCTCACGCGACTCACTCGGTCATCATGAAATCTGAGCAAAAAAACAATGACCAGTAAAAAATAATAACTCTGAGGTCTTTATAAAAAGACATACATGAATTGATATGGAAAACTTCGACTCAGCTCGTTAACGAAATCATGTTGCTATCAAAAAGCTCCACCATGTCCTCATTAAATGCGAACATTAGCGGAAAATGCCCACCCTGTCGTCCTCCACACTCTCAGCAGGCTCACAGATTTGCACTTAATTTAATTTAGTCTTTTTGGTGAAATAGGTCATTCTCACAGACACCTTCTGCTGACATTGACGAATACCAAACCGTCCATCAATTAACCACTTGGCCTTCATGTTAACGGCAAAAAGACAAACACAAAGAAGCCCCCTGAAAAGACATCCTCCCTGGCTGCGGCAAAGACGAATGCGCGATGGCTTCATTCAATATGTGGCTTTTGTTATGTATGGGCGGCTGCAAGCTGAAGGCAAGCAGTCTTTTTTTTAGACGTGTCACAAGGGTGACACAATGCACAGCTCATGACTAATGTCCAAAGCGCTTTTGATGCCTTTTCAGATTCTACACACACACACACACACACACACACACACACGGCTGTCTTTGTAACATACACTTCCACACACAAACCGAGGCAAGTCAGTTCCACTTCAAGCAATACAAACCTTTCACCTGATGAGTGACTCATTCAGCCTACAATTACAACCCAGGATGATACGATACTTAAAAATACAGTGGTCTATTCGAAATGTTTTTGTTTGTTTGTTTGTTTTTCTTTTTTCCCAAAGCTTTCCCATAATGGTTCATGCTTCTCCTCACATTCCTCTGATGTGTAGAATAAAGCTGTGTATTTTCCACAAGGCGCAGTATTGCTGACTCAGCACAAATGCCAGTATGCTGTCGTTTCAAACCCAAGGAGTCAATAAATGTATCTGATTGTATAGGTATAAGATTTGGCAACAGCTAAACCAATCCCTCGCTGGCCACAAAATTAGGTTCAGCTAAAACAACCCCTCTCAAACAGTGTCAATCAAAAGTAAGCATGACTATCTTTGTGAAATATGCAGTATATACTGGTACAGCTCTTGTACTGAATCTCATTAGTGTGCTCAAGGGTACCTAATCCTTTTGTATTGTTCTACTTTAGTCGCACACATTGTAGCACAAAGAATGACTGTACTTACAATTAGCGCATGCTCTCGGCCCATTGTAATGACTGTCTGGTTGATGATCCCCAGCAAAGAAACCACAATGTCTTGGATGTGCTGAAATGTTTCCCCCTGTGAAAATGTAGCCACACAAAGGTTGACAAAGGTCAATTAAAAGCAAACAAAAACACAGGATAGTCTTCACATGCAGAAAATGAGCCACAATGACATTTAACAGTCATTTTATGAGTGAATGTTTGAACTGCAACAGAGTTTGACATGAATAGGAAGGTAAGTGCGTGCATGCATGTGTGTGTTTGCGTTTTTATGTGAAAATCAAATTTATTTCCTTTGGATCCCTTTGTGGTCACATTTCTCATTTGCAGAGAGGTTGAGGCAGTTCTCACTTCCACAGTCTAGATTTCTGAAATGTCATTCCTAAACCTTAAACTGAAATGTTTTGTATTTTTTTTGTAGTGAAGTGGGCAACGTTTGCATTTTCCTTGTGGTACTGCTCCAGGCATTGAGAAAAAATATGAGTAATACAATTAGAGAAATGATATACAGTATCTTTTAAAAACAAACACTGGAAAACTGCTATTAATAGTGCAGGTTTCTCGGCTGCTTGTGAATTTTACATTTGCAGAAATTCAGAGAGCTCTGTTTAAAAATAAAGTGTTTAAAATAAAGCTCTGATTAAAAATATGTGGTCAAATAATTCTTAGTTTCACATGTGGGGAAAATTCACGGTTTCTGCTTGTGTGTTTCTACACAATCTTGCTATCATAAGCTGTGCCTGATCAGCCACGACGAAAAACCATGGGGGAAGACCAAAAATAACTCTGTGCTAAGGTCCCCAAATAACAGACGTTATCTTCCAAAATTTAAAACAAAAATAACTACAGTACAAAGCAACATGGTGAGGGGAGAAAGCAAGAGGCAACAGAGCAACATAAGTGGTTCGGAAGCTACAACATTCCCATCACCTCTTTGCCTCCTCCTGTTTGCCATGGTTGCTATGCTAATAAACTAAAAAACTGAGGATAAGCAGTTCAGAATATGAATGGTTGAAAACAAACACCAATTTTGTGTTTAAAAAAAAAACAACACTAATCTGAAAGAAAAAAAAATCACCCACCATGTAGATGTGCCTTTGACTTGGTAAATGACTGTGTGTTCATTATATCTAAAGCACGTAATCTAACCAATTATCTCTTGAGAGTAACTGCTTCAAAGAAGAGAGAGAACTATTGTTAAACATGTCATCGCATCCTTCTCTGACGGTCCAGAACTAATTTCCAGCTGGAGACAAAGGCCTTATTAATTCCAACATGGAACACTAAAGAAAACATTCAAACACAACAATCAATTATTTGCTCGACTGATTACATTAATTCATTTTTTTTTCAGCACATATTAAATTATGGTGTCTTAATACCAACACATACAAGGGAAAACATCGCCTTTGCAAAGATAACGCTCAGATTTGCTTCTAAATTATAGATGCATATTAATAATATGTGTTTATTAATGTGGTTTGAAGAACAGAGATGCGTCATATGGTGTTTCTACGACTCTGTTTAGTGACACAAGAAGGGGCTAAACACTGCAAATTAAAGTTTTTTTAATTATTAATGAGTGTTTGTTTGTTTGTTTTGTTTTGTTGTTTGGTGGGGTTTTTTTGCACACGTTTTCACATTTTTAATTTGATACATGTGCGACGTTACAAAAAAGCTGTTGCAGGGTCAACAAAAGACTGGGAAAATTGAGGAAAGGTCAAAAACAGATCAATGCGTACACTCCCGTTAGCAGCTAGGTGCCGCATCTTACATTCACAGCGCAAGCTAGTGGTTTCTTAGCATCTTTAATTGGCAATTGAATTTGATTTTGGGATGGTATACTGTGTTGATGTTGGGAGCCATTTGATGTGATGGCAATAAAAACTGTGATGAAGCCAAGCCGAAAAGTGAAGAAGACGCCACGCCACCATGCACTGCGAGGGTCGCCCCAAAAAACAAAAAAACCTGCCAAAGGCTTTTTTTTCCCATATTATTATTTGGAAAAATAATTGAGCCATGAGTCATAACTGTTATAGCCCAAAATATTAGTATTTGTACACGCTGTGTCATTTTCACACTCTGCCATCTTCCGCTTTTAGTTTCCCCTCAACCCAATGCAAATCCATCTAATCACCATTAATTACATGTCTTTGCTCTCCCCCTTGAGTGTGTATGTGCTTGTAAGCTGCTGCTTGATTAGTGCACTGCACATGAATAGAAATGGAAAAGCCAAAACCTTTCCTTCGTGACAGACTCGACAGGTTGTCAAAAACTCAGTGGAGCAATTAGAAAAGATAAAACGTGGCTGCATACTGGTGAGGTGTGGATGAGTGTTGCAGCAAAACATACAGTTGTAATAAATGCCGCACTGAGCGACAAGATGATTTAGGACAGAAAAGCCTCGGGCGTGTTAGGCAAGACAATGCGAGGCAGTTTTATTGATAGAGCACATTTCACACGCAATTCAGTGTGCTTCGCACAAACAAAGACACAACATCAACAAGCATTTACAAAACGCAACAGTTCACGGCTTTCAGAAGCAAAGCAGAAAAAATAAAAGTAGCTGGCAAAAATTGCTTAGATTGACAGTGGCATCTTTTAAACACATGAACATAAAAACTTGTAAAAGTTAAGTAAAGAATTAAAAGTACAGTAGATTTTGAAATTAATTCAAAGAAAAAATTGTTGAAATTGGTTCGAGGACCCCAATCAAAGGTATGGGAAAAGAGTCAAGTTTTTAAATTCTTTAGACTGAGGACTGGCTTCAATTCTATCTGCAGCTTATTCCATTTGTGTGCAGCATTACAGCTGAATTCAACTTCTGGCATGGTAATTGAATTAATTCTGGGTGATTTTAAGCGCTGCAAAATTTTGCTGGTTTGTGACGATGTTTGACATGATGGATTCTACTTTTTCACCAAAGTCACTTCTCTCGTAGTGCACCTGCAAGGTTTTAGGTCAACATGAAATGGTCTTTATTTCAATCGGAGCAAAAGCATCCAGGACATTTGAGATTTTCGAAGTGAATTCATTCAGAAGTTCATCAAAAAGTCTCTGCATTCACAAATGATGACACAGCCATCATTTTCATAAACATCAGAATCAGATTTATTCGCCAAGTATGCAAAAATGATTGCTCGTGTTCTCATTCATATTTCTTTTTTTTTTTTAAATAAACACAATGATTTGAAATCAGATATTTAACATCAACAGATTAAATGTCAACACTTTTCAAGGGAATAAGATCAATAATGTGACCTTGGCTGTGTATTGGAGTCTTAAAGGTTGGGACAACCCTGTTTCAAGTTATTTGTTCAATTTAGCCAATTTGTGAATCTTGGGGTGAGTGTGAGGAAGATTAAGGGGTGAGAACGTGGGGGCAGGAGGTGGTGTGAGTTGAATTCCAAGCTTGTTTATCTTGTTGGTGAAACTTAGGAGGAACTTTCCTCTGAGAACATCCTGTCTGATCAGTTGTCAGGTGTCATTTTGGTCTCGTGATGCCAAAATGAGGGCAGCGTGATGAAGGGGAATTTTCAAATAGCAATCATACATGGACAAGGACAATTTATTGGTCAATTAATTAATCAAACATTCGTTGTGAATTTTGCGGTCCCCAGTTTAAGAACAGCAAGTTGTGCAAAAAGTACTCAATTAGGAAACAGTTCGACATGTGCATTCAAATTTAGAGAGATTTAAGATTCAATTGATTTCCTCTTGAAAGGTTTTGCTGCATTTTGGATCATATTGAAATTTCATCCAAAAGCACAACATCGCTAATGTTTTGCGAAATCGCAAATCCTGATGTGTGTGGTCAACATTGAGTTCAGCCAAGCCAAAGACTCTGCTTTGGGGCAGGAGAGACTCACGGTTGTTGGTGGAGACGGCATTATGTGTATAGTGTGGTATGACGGCCATCTCGAGTACACTACAAGAGGATAAATAGATAAGAGCAATAAACACACACTTGTCCCACTTCGCAAAGATGCTAAAAATCATGACGTGTGTACCAGACTTGAAACACCCTTTCCAAGATAAAATAACAACTTACTAAGGATGATCATTCTTGATTTTGTAAAGACATAGAATTGACAAGGGTGTATTGGATCTCATCCGATTCTATGGGTATATCTAATATACATCTGAGTGGGCAGTCTTAGCGTAGGCGTCTCACCACATTGTCTTTGCTGAGGACCTCCAGAATGTTGGTGAGCAACTCCAGGCTTTTTTTTCTCTCATCATGAGGCCCGTCCGCCATGGTGGCCAAAGTTCTGCTCAGCTCTCGCAGCATCATTGGCAACAACACATCTCGACACTCTGGAAGACGACACATGCGAATGGCAGCTTTGATCAGCAAACTATTTAAGTACTTAACTTACTAAGTTTAGAAAAGCAAATAAAATACAAAATGTCTTTCCGGAAAGAAGAGAAGAATGAAGATTTTGCAAAAATGTGACAAAAATCAGGGACTGATGCCTGTGCTCAACCTTAGTGCACAGATAGAAGAGAGACCAACGAGAAGTTATGCCACCACCCTGGAAAAAAAAAAAAAAAAAAAAAAAAAAATCAACCCGAGCCTGAGAATGTATAATGGATTGATATCAAATGTCAATTGCAATTGCATGCATGTCTGCTGCTGTCAGACACAAAGCCAACACATCAATCACGGCAATGTTGCTACCGTCCCATTTGCTCTGATTAATCTAAATCTTTAGTTTGTTCATTCATAGTTTGTTCCCTTGGTCTCCAACACACTTTATCTTCATAAATCTGTCCATTAAAAAGTGAGGAAGTATATACAGTAATTACAGACACCTCATTGTTGCTTAAAAGAGGCATCAATAGTATTTGTCAGATCTTTTGTTGCGGCGCCACGGCGGTAGACGGGTTAGCACGTCCGCCTCACAGTGCAGAGGTCAAGGGTTCAATCCCAGGATCCTGTGTGGACTTTGCATGTTCTCCTCGTGCCTGCGCGGATTTGGTTTCCTCTCCCATTCCAAAAACATGCATGGTAGGTTCATTGAACGCTCTAAATAATGTGATTGTGAGCAGAAATGGTTTTGTCTGTGTGCCCTCCGATTGGCTGGCAAGCAGATCAGGGTGTACCCCGTCTGTTGCCTGAAGACAGCTAAGAAAGGCTCCAGCATGCCCGCAACCCTCGTGAGGATAAAGCGGTTCAGAAAATGGATGGATGGATGGATAGATATTTGTTGCAAATATATGTGACGAGAATTTTTAAGTTTCACCTTCACAGTCCCTCATTCAACACATCACATCATTTTCAAGTTGATGAGATGAAAAATATTGTTTTTTTTTTTATTTGAAAGGATATTTACTCAACATACTTCAAAAGGGCTTGAGCAATTTTTTCTTCTTACAATTACACAGAGTATAGAGTGCATCAGCAGCTGGTGTATGTAAATGAGCACAGTGGCAAGTTTGGAGATGGTCCAGAGGAATGCTGCCAAATTACTCATAAACAGCATTTGAAGCTTTCTACAAGTTAAGTTAGAAATGAGCTGGAAGCAGATCAAGCCAATTACCGGTTACCAGCCAATCGCAGGGCACACAGAGACGAACAACCATCCACACTCACACCTAGGGACAATTCAGAGTGTTCAATCCGCCTACCATGCATGTTTTTGGAATGTAGGAGGAAACCGGAGTACACGGAGAAAACCCACACAGGCCCGGGAGAACATTCAAACTCCACACAGGGAGGATGGAGCTGAAATTGAACCCGGTACCTCTGCACTGTGAGGTCAACGCGCTAACCACTAGATCGCAGAGCTGCAGTTAGAAGTCATTCATATTCAATTTGATACAAATATATGATGATACCGCCGGGGCCGGCTGTTAGCATGAGGGCGATCCCACAGGAAAAAGTAAAGCAATATCTTCCTGACGGAGTTTAATTATATCAACATAAAACAGTTGTATTTCATACGTTCCCAACATAACTATCCAGGAATAATAGTTCTTCTATGACTAAAGAAAGATGGATGTCTCCAGTGGGTTGTCCATATTTATGGCAGTTAAGATTTATGGGCAATTACGTGAATGTTTCATGGCATAATGACAAGAAAGGCAGTCTTATTTGTAGGGGTTATAATTAGTCTAATCACAGTAATAAAGCTAAGCTGAAAGTATGCAGTCAACAGGAACATATGTTACAGAAATAATCTTCAGTTTCAATACGAGCCAAATAATAGTTGCTTTTTGCTTAAAATGGGGATTTGTGCAAGAAAGTAACTGACTTCCAAGTTTCATTTTTTGGACTAAATACAGCGACTGTTGCTTTGTGCAAAATCCAACAAAGCCTCGGTCCACATCGACTCAGTCTAAAAGCGCAATATAATACTACCACGAAAAAGACATATGTGGCATAAATTCAGGTCTCAAGGGCATGAATAAAAGGGAAGAAAAGTACCCTCCTCATATGGCTACAATATATTTCATCTGAATCTCTGCTCTTTACAAATTGGAGCCACCCATACAGACCCTTTCATATTCTCCTTGAAGACGCAGGTATAGAAACTAGATACACCCATTAAAAGCTCATCTGGGCTAATGCTAGTCAGGTCCATTATTAACTGAGCTCAGGCTGCTTGTTTCCAAGCCCTTGGAGGCAGCAAGTGTGCGTCACAAGATGACCCACATGCCTTCGAGCATTGATCGAGTCCAACAATAAGAGCAAGAAGAAAGTATTGAGTGAAAAGGAAATACTACAGGGTTTTCTTGAAAAAGCCTTCTTAAGAGCAGTTTCATTTTGTTGTTCATTCATTCATCTTCCGAACCGCTTCATCCTCATTAGGGTTGCGGGGGGTGCTGTAGCCTATCCCAGTTGTCTTCGGGCAGTAGGCGGGGGACAACCCGAATTGGTCGCCAGCCAATCGCAGGGCACACAGAGACAAACAACCACGCACACCCGCACTCACACCTAGGGACAATTTAGAGTGATCAATTAGCCTGCCATGCATGTTTTTGGAATGTGGGAGGAAACCGGAGCACCCGGAGAAAACCCACGCAAGCCCGGGGAGAACATGCAAACTCCACACAGGGAGGCCGGAGCTGGAATTGAACCCGGTACCTCTGCACTGTGAAGTCGACGTGCTAACCACCGGACTACCGGGCTGCCCCAGTTCTCTTCAACCTGCATAATTATAAGCA
>CAAKHF010016930.1:0-12992 GCA_901007745.1 Hippocampus kuda
ATGTTGTTGATAAAGACTTGCGGAAGAGTACACAAATGTGTGTGTGTGTGTGTGTGTGTGTGTATAGTACAGATGTATCTCCTGTATATATGTAGTATTTGTTGCAAGATTAAAAAAAAAAGGTTGCAATAAATATTATGTAACGGAGTAAATTACACTGCTCAACTGACTGTGGCACAGCCATCGTTCTTTAGTGTTAGTTGGTTGTATGCATATTAGAGGTAGTTTCAGTTCCTTTTCAGTCTTTTTAAAGCACTGTCATTTTCATTTTGTTTCATTTCCCAAAATGTTTCATTTTAGTTGATTGCGCTCGTTTCTTTAATAACCTTGATATCGATTGGATACTTATATCCATGCTGTCAATGACTGCACAAAACAAAATTTACATGAATGATAAAAAAAAATGATCAAAGGTGCCCTCCACCCCCGCCAAAAAAAGAAGAAAAGCCTGTCCAGTTAGTTGATTAGTGTGTCCCGATTAGACACTTAGTGCTGAGCATGAAGAATGATGATCATTTATCATGTTGGCTCTCGGGCAAGACACACAGAGCCACACTTGCGTCGAGCGCAGTTAGCTGCTGTAGGCGGCAGCTTCCGCCGTCTCCGCCACTTTACATTTGCCTGCGAGAAATAGGACACGGCTGAGGGGCTTTTACCATCTCTCAGATATTGAAATAGAACCTTCCAAAGAGAGATGGGCGCTTTGGAGGTGCAGGAGGAAGGAAGGAGTGTGCTGCTTCGTCGTTGCACATAAAAGGATTTGTCTTGCCAAAGCGAGAAGCGGGTAGACATGCAGCAGCCGCTGGAAACATTGCTCAGTTGGGCTGCAAAGGAAATGGAAATATTCGCATGACACCTTCTTTATATGGCTGCTGCCATGCCTGCTTTCACAGCTACGTGACCCCCCCACCCCCTCCACAAAATGAAATCGTCATTTCATTTGATGTTTTTTCACGTATTCAAAGTACAGCATGTAAAATGGACATTATTGAATTTATCACTTGGGATTTGAGATCAGCACAGCCTTTGAGTTGAAGATGAAGATGAGGGACCGATTCTCAGCTTGTCGAGGGAGATCAATGCCGACACACAAGTCGGACGAGTTCTGCATCTGACACCTAAAAGGAGTTTGCTTATGTATAACACAAACAAGGGGGACTCGAGAGTTGTTGCTATCTCTCTCGTGCAACACGCCTGCTTAAAATGATCAGCTCATCAGCAAGCTTTGCGGAAGCCTGATAATGATCCTGATTATTTTAATCGTTTATGGAGGTGTCACAAAAGCAAAAAAAAAAATTAAAAAAAATAAAATAAAATTGTTTTCTCCGTGTTTTGGTCGGAAAAACTGTTTCCCCCCCCCCCCCCCTAATGAAACCGACCCCTCTTTCACTGCTGATTACTGATAACGGTAAAAGCTCAAAACATTTTTACCCTGGTCTGAAAGAAGAGAGTCTTCTATTTCTTTGAGTCGGTCTGTTGCTGATACAGAACACAATATACCAAAAGATGAGTCCGATTGCTCTCCAGCCGGCAATATGAGGAACATTGCTTTGAAAATAGCCGACAGTGAACAAGTTGCCTGAATTTGCTCACGGAGTCACTGCATTAAAAAAAAAACAAAAAAAAAAAAAAAGCAAGGCGATTGTACATCATCTGTCTCGTTAGAGGCGGTGAAATGGGCTGGAGTGTTCTGTCAAACAAAAACAAAAAAAATTCCATAAGATCTCATATTTTGAGCCTCCGTCGACGGAATAAGAAAATCCGACTGAGATCATGTGAAGGTGAGCGTGCGTAAGCGTGGCCGAGCTGCGCAATAAGAAGCGCTCTCATCGATTGGCCGTCTGCGTGCTGGAGACTTCAGAGAATATCCCAGTTGGAGCAGAGCGACTTGACTTTCCGAAATCCCATTCCCGGGAACCAATGCAGAAAGCAATAACCGCGCGCGACTTGAATCGCCGCCGTGAGATGAATGCAACGCGCCGACATCAACGCACAACAGCCGCCGCCCGCCGCCGCCCGCCGCCGCCTCACTATCTTGAAAAAGGCGGAAAGTCCTTGAATGTCCACAAAAGCTCCCCCACGCAAGACCCCCGCTTGATGAAGAGCCCCTCTCGAGGGGTTCGACCTTTAAAAAGGCAACACGGTCAAGTGAGAGATTGCCGAAATATTTCTCCCCCGCCTGGCGAGGCGAGCGAGGATCGATACTGCCGAGAAATTGGGAAAATATCGTCTGCGCTCCTTTAATCGCTTCTGCTTTGACTCTGCCCTTCTCTCCGTCCTGAAGGATGAAGTTCTTTCAGCTGTAGCTTAGCTTGGGAAAATTCAGCCCCCGGGAGCCACTTTCCTTCAGGAACATGAATTTCGTCGGGCATGTCCGTCAGGAGTACAGCCACAAAAAGAAGTCTCAAGTCCTGAAAAGCAACCGGAAGTCCACCAATTTGGCTTGAAGCAAACATTTGGAGAAGCATTTTTAGATATTGCCGAGAGATTTTAGAGATGACCATTTTTTTTGGTTTGTTTTTTTTTTTTCCTTGGGAAAAATCAGCTCTCTCAGTTACCACCCTGAAATTTGGTCAAAATTCTGACCATGAATAGACCCACAAAAAGTCTCAAAAATCAGCCTCTGCGAGCTTTCACTTAACAAAACGGAATTTGGTCGCGATTTCTACCATGAATAGACCCACAAAAAGTCTCAAAAATCAGCCTCTGCGAGCTTTCACTTAACAAAACGGAATTTGGTCGCGATTTCTACCATGAATAGACCCGCAAAAAGTCTCAAAAATCAACCTCTGAAAGCCTTAACAGCATGAAATTTGGTAACAATTTCTATCATGAATAAATGCACAAAAAAGTCTCATGAAGCCATACCTGAAAATAAACGAGAATTATCACATTTTTGTTTTCATGCAACATGTTTCTAAAGGTACATCTCTGTGTCTTTTTAAAGGCTGGTCCTAAAAAATTTGCTGCCAACTTTTTTGAAAATTCAGGACCCAATGAGAACAACCAAATTTTGTGGCCATGTCTATTAGATAAGATAAGATAAGATAAGATAAGATATCCTTTATTTGTCCCACACTGGGGAAATTTACAATTTAGGAGTAGACCCACAAAAGACTCTCATGAATCCGTGTTCAAAAAGACCCTGGAGGTCAGCCATTTTAGTTTGAAACGGCTATTTGAGGGTGTATTGCTAAGTGTCTTCGAAAGATTTCAACTTGAAATTTCACCTGTCATTATTTTTTTTTCTTTCCCGGAGCCTCGTTTCACTGAGAATCATGAAGTTTCATAGGCATTTTTAAAAAAAAAAAAATTTTATCAAAAGCACCTCAAGAAATAGATTCTTGAGATGCAAAAAGACACAGGGCGTCAGACACTTTGGTTTGAAATGACTAGTTGAAGGTTCATGTCTAGTCATCTTTTAAACGCTTGACCACAGTTTTTGCCTCCCAGAACAACGGTCGAAAATGGAAAAAAAAAAAATCCCCGAAACAAAAAAAAAATTGGGGGGGGGGAAATCAATGTCAAAAATACATTTCGATAGATGTAAAACCATCGCCGATTAAAATTTGCTGTTGACCAGTGTAATTGTTTCAAAAAATTTGCCCCTGGATCCAGTTTCTCTTGGCAACCTGAGATTTTGTAGACACGTCTACACAAAAAAGTTTCAAGAAGCCTTACTTGAATAAACACTGGAAGTCGACGATTTTGGCTTCAAGCCGCCATTGATTTTTTTTTTCTTTTTTTCAATGTAATCATTGAACTTGTTTTACTGTGAAAAATGACCCATTGCAAACATCCTTGTGAAGATTTTGCACCACGACCACAAGTCTGGACGCCTTGGCTCTTCTTTCCCTGCATCTTGATTGGACTCTTCAATCAGTCTTGATGCTTTTTGTTGCCTTGGCGGTCCAATCAACTTGAGCAGCCATTAACTTGCAGCGTTGTTGTTTCTCAGAGTACTTTGAAACTCTTTCAAGGTATCTTTAAAAACCTCTGGAGCCTTCAAAAACCTCTTGAGAAAAAGTCCTCTGCCGCAGATGCTATTTAAATTGCTTTTTTGTGTGTGTGTGTATGTGTGTGCCGGATAATGTATTCAGATGGAGGCAGACAGCCTGCAGGGAGGAGAGAGCAGCAGTGTGTTCGGATGTGCGCCAGGTGCAGAGGCTGTCATAGAATGTTACAACTTACCAGGCTTTCCCCCGCAGCCCACTTTACTCCCGACCGTCTCCCTGTCGGCCCTCGTCCGTCCTCCTCCGCCCGGATGGATGGATGAGAGCTGACGTTTGCCTCCGACGTTCACTCGGTGCTCGTCTGACCTCCTTTTTAAGATCCTGCCTGAATAGCTCTCGGTTTACATGGATGGAAGGGTGGACAGATCATGGATGACAGAGAGCTAGCTGGATGCACGGAAAAATGGATGGATGATGAAACAGATTACTTGACAAATGGATGGATGATTGATGGATTATCACATTCATTGATTGTTGGACAGGTGGAGGGCCAGTCGGATGGATGGATGGATGATGTGTTCGGTTGTCTGGATAGATGGACAAATGGATGGATGGGTTGGGTTGGTTTGATGAATGGATGGATGGGTAAGTGTGTATGTTTGTCTGGATGGATGGATGGCCTCATTCACAGGTGAATGGATCGAAACATTTTTGAATGATGGATAGAGCGTCAATGGGTGGATGGTGGATGGACAAATACATGGATGGATGGATGGATGGATGTTGACAAACGGGAGTGCCCCTAAAGTAACTGGCAACACAAACAAAACGTTTCCCCATCGTCTTCCAGCATCCATCCATCCCTTACCTTTGTCGACACGCACAAACTGCCATGACCTCATGACACTTGCAACACAATTTTTGCTCATGAAAGTCTGACGGCTGTTTTCAAACAAATTTCTGGGTGCAGAATCCAAAGCTGACCTCGGCCTTTCTCTGTCACGTCAGTCGATCGATATGATCGCGGTCTTCTTAATACATATGAACTAAAGGTGTTTAGATGTTAACAAAAGCGACAAACCAGAAATTAAAAAAAGAAAAAAGAAGCAGCATCAAACAAGTGTCAGATATTGATAGTCGTGACCTCTTGGCAGCTGCACACCTCTCACTGCTCGTGTCGATGATGAATGCACAAGCGAGTTGCCACATAGCTGAGTCCAGTCGTAATCAGCTCTTCTTTACTCCAGTCAATCAGCGCAATTGTGCTTTTCTCACTGCACTTTTGCAATCAGCATGCCGATTTTAGTTTGAATCGGCATAAAAATCAAACCCTACCGACATTTGTTTTTCTCCTCCAAATGGTCCTTCGTGTCCCGAGTCGTGTCCCAATACTTTTGTCCGCCTTGGGCATGTTTTTGTTTGTACTTTGCCAAACGCGGCGGATGAAAAAAGACAGCCGGGACTGGCAGATGATGAATGGAGGATGAAACGCTCCCTTGAATTTTACCCTCCACTTCTCTCTGACTTGTTGAGGACTCTCAGCGGCATGCGCACGCGCACGCACGCGACTCAAGCTTGCCGCATCCCTCCCAGCTGAGGATGTGTCTTTGATGCGTGCCTTTTCTCTGATATCCTTGTTTTTCTCTCAGTGGGGGGGGGGGGGTGCCGTCCTTTACGCTGATGTATTGTTCCATTCCATTCATTTTTCTTCATAAATAAAACAGCGGCGTGCCATGTTTGTGTACGGACGCGCTTCACTTAAGACAATTTCAACACGCACGATGATGAGAGCCTCCCGTGTAGCCCGTCAATCAGTCCGAGACAACAAGTATGGTGCGGCGTGTCAATTAGCTGTCACGATGGGCTAACAATCAAATGAGGCCTCCTGCCGTTGTTTTTCTTTCAAATGTAGTCTCGACCCTCAGTGGCTCTCGGTTCTCTTTTCAAGAAGCCCCTTCAGTGATTTTGCTTCCTTTCGAAGCGTTTGCTGGCCGTCGGCGTGCTTGACCAAAACCAAAACAACAAACGTGATATGTGCCTTTATAACTGGAGCATCTTCACACGTGACTTTGAAACCTTAAAATTCAACCTTGAGCCTGACTTAAAAGTGGAACACCGGCGTGAAATCCCAAGCGTGTCTCACTTTTACACGGTTTTCAAACCATAACATTGTCCTAAAACCACACTTCGAAACCGTAACCCGACTGGAACGTAGAAACCTGATTTTAAAACCGTAAAACTGGCTTTCATACCTTAAGCTTTTCTTCAAACCCTACTTTGAATTCCTTTCCCCGGCTCAAAACCTAAACAGGCTTGAAATAACATTCCTGACTTGACACGCGACTTTGAAACTGAAATACTGGATTGAAATCTGAAGTCTGTCTTTGAAGCCCCGTCTTGAAAAACGTAAGCCTCATATGTCAACCCTAAGAGTGGCTCGGAACCCGAATTCATAACCCTCACTTGAAGCACTTCTGAAATCGATGTGACACTGGTTTCAAATCTTCAGTTCTCTTGAGTCCCTACTTTGAATGACCGAAGGACCTTCTCCACTCGGAAAGCACAACACCAGCTTGAAATGGCAACTTGAAGCCCGCTTGAAACCCAAATTCCAAGTCCAGACCTAAAAAACGCAAGTAAGCCGCAGCGGCGATTTCCAAGCCTCTTCCGGAGCCCGACTTGGCCATTTCCCAGCGTCGACTTCAAACCCTAATTTCAAACCGTAACAACGACTCGCTGCGGCGCCGCGGCCGACATCGCGGCGGTGAATAAAACATGAGCTGACTGCTCTCCGTGCTTGCGATTGGAAATGAAGCTGCTAAATTGTCCAGAGTGTAATCACCTTTAACTGGAACATTTGCATATTCTTACAGGCACGCGCGCGCACAAGCGCACACACACACACACACACACACACACAACCATTCCAAACAAGAAGCCTTTTTCAGTAGTTCATCCCGACAGCTTTGGTTGTATTAAATCGAAATGTTTTCCTAAATCACTTTACATCAACAGCGGTGCACTCGGTGCTCTGGCAAGAGAGCGATTGCGGCCCTTTTTGTCTTGTTCTTTTTTCATTTTAGTTGACATCTTTTCCAGAACGAAAGGGAAAATATCGTGAGACCAAATTGAAGTTCCATTTTGGCATTCAGCCATTCAAATATCTCTCGTATCCCTCGTTCACATGTGAAAATCGTATTAATTGCACCCTTTTGGAAAAAGATTTGAGCCATAGATTACAATATGTTTCCCTTAAAAAGATGAATATGTCTAAATGAATGGGTTTTTTTTTAATTTAAAAAAAAAGACAAGTGAAATCGCTCCAGTCACTTTCTGTCAGCTTTTGAGAATATTGCCCTTTTCCATAAGAGGCATAACATTCTTTCTTCATAGAATCGTTCAAATTTTTTTTTAAATCTGACTGTATGGCTTTGATCGCACTTACTCAGAAAAAAAATGGTGTGGTGAATTGACCTTTTATTTTGTCAGTTGTTTGCACGTAACAAAATAATCTGGAACCAGATGCATTTTTTTTTTTAAGTGGACTTTACATCACCTTAAAGGATTTACTGTTTGCATAATTCAATTGAGCATTTTTTAAAAATGAGTCGTTTTTCTTTTGGTCCATTTTTTTCCCCCCCTTGAAAATCAGGCCTTTATAACTTTATAACGACTTTTTAACCCTTCACGCATTTTTGTTGTTGTCAACTTGCGGCAGACATGACGGCCAAGGAATTCATGGAGCCGAGGGGCAAGCAGCGCAGCCGATACGAGCTGCTGTCCGACTTCCTGTCCGAGATGTTGTCGGTGTCGCCGTCCGACGTCAACGTCTTCGGCCTGAGCGACGTCCCCGGCCGCATGCTGGACGTGCGCTTTGCCGTGCGCGCCGGCGGCGCCGCCGCCACCTTCTTGCGGCCCGAGAAGATGCACGGATACCTGGCGGCGCACAAACAGAAGGTCGGTTGGCCGGGACTTGGATTGAAAAAAAAATTCCGAGAAGCATAGTTTTAGATAATGCAAACTGCAAAGCTAACACCGCATTTGTCAGGTTCTGAACCGAACCGAATATTGTTTCGGGTTCCAGAAATGCAGGCTCAAAGTGCGAGAACAAAAATATTCATGACAGAAAAGTGCAAACTGAAATCGCTGGTCACAAGGAGCCAGGAAAAAAACAATGCATAAAACAAAGACAGCTTGCAAAGGCAAAATACAAGAGAACACCGAGAAGACGCAAACGAAATATCATCAGCCCAATAACGCGAAACCAACGATCAAGATCGATACAAAGGACTCATGAAAATACTTCGATGACAAAACGAGAGCGACCAAGAAAGCGATGGAGAGGTCTCGAATGCAACACTTGAAGCACAACAGCGAGCAAGGTCAATAATCCGACAAGAGACGCGGCAACTTGGCAGTCCTTCAATACACGGCAGGCTTGATTGGCAAACGCGGAACGAGTGCGCCTGCCGCAGGGAAACGCCCTTCACTCCAGCTGGGGCTGAAAACACAACAAACAGACGGACGGACATGACAGCCTTCAGATCACCGTCAGCCCTTCGTGTACTATCACACCGACATGAAGCCCTCACCCAGACTTAAAACCCTACTCGGAAACTCAAACTTTGACTTGAAACCCTACTTTGCGACTGAAACACTGGCTTGAAACCTAAAGCTGGAGGAAATCCTGAAAGGAAACCACGAACCCTTGTTGAAGACCGTACAGTGAAGTGGTGCGAAACCCGAACACCAACTTAAGACTGGTTTCAATATCTAAAATTGTCTTCAGATGCTACTTGGAGCACGCAGGAAACCCATAGGCTCCGCCCTTTCTGCTTCCTTGCAGCTTCAGTCCTTCCTCCAGGTGCGAGTCTACCAGGTGCGCGTGGACGAGTGCCCGCAGTCGCCGTGCGGCGGAACGGGCGGCTGCGCCGGCGCGGCGGACGTCCGGGACGCGCCCGCGGTGGTGGACTGCGGCCCCGTGACTTTGGTGTCCGTCACGGTGGAGGCGGCCGCCGTCTGCGCCTGCCCCGGCCGCCAGCAGGTGCATCAGCCCTGCGACGCTTACCCCAGGAACCCGTGCTTCAACGGGGGCGTGTGCGTGGACACCCAGCATGGATACAGGTCAGTTGTGGATTCTTGCAAATCGCGATTTACTCCTATCGGGCGAGGCGACGATTGTCAGAAAAATCTGGCGAGAGCGGTCATCGGACGAAGCGTATGTTGCCTGGGTGTGCTTGAGCAAGTGTGCGGTGGATGGCCTCAGTTCTTATGGCGTTCAGTGATCGAGCTTGCCATGTCCTGATTTGATTTGGTGGATGACTCGGAGTCTTTTTATTTCAATCCTGCATGGCGGTGCCAAAGCAGAGCAATCACATTCGTCACTGTATGCCACACACGATTGGTGTCCATGTTACTTCAAGCGTGTTGTCAACTTTATTTTATTTTTTTGTCTTTGTGGATTATTTGTAATCGTCGTGGTTGTTTGTTTCTATTGTGTAAAGTGGCTTTTATCAGAGGCACAATCCCAATTATTGTTACGATGCACATTACGCGTGACAGTGTTCAGTAACATATATTCTTTTTATTTTTTATTCAGTTGATACTTTTCGAACACGTGAGTTCATTTCTATTGTTCAAGGTGGTGCTTTGGATGAGTAACTGGCAAAAAGAGACATCACGCTACATTTTGCGCATACTGTACAATATGTCCTGAGCGTGCATCGGAGCACTGTACAGTCAAACCTCGGTTTTCGAACGTCTCTGTTCTCGACCAAATCAGTTTTCGAACAAAAATTTCGAGTTTTTTTATGCCTCGGATGACGACCGAATTTCGGTTCTCGGACAAACTGAGCGCACTTGAATGCACCACTTGACTCCTCTCGCCTTCCTTGCACGAGGAAGTGACGCTTCCTCGGGTAGACGAGGAAGTGACGCTTCCTCGTGTCGCTTTCCATTGTGAGCAGACGTGTTCAATCAACATTTTTTTCTTAAAAAGAGCCTGGTTTCAGTTTTCGAACAAATCGGTTTTCGAACAGCCTTCTTTCATGGATTGTGGTCGAAAACCGAGGTTTGACTGTATGTTTTTTTGGCACTCACTGGAATATTTCTTGTCCTTCTGTTTTTTAATTTTCTTTTGCCTTCCCCCCCCCACACCCCCACAGCAAGCTCTGAGCTTATGAAACAGCACTTTACTTGTATTGTCATCCTTGTGCAGACTGCATTTACTTGATGCATTAGTGAGTCACAAATGTCAGTGTAATTACAATCCGAAAAGAGGATCCCCTGTGGTTAGCCCTCGCCACCGCGCCTTTTTGTCGCAGAAATTTGCTCGCCTCGTATGCCGCCGGCATTTCAATAATTCATAAGATGTCATCAAGTCCCGAACGCTTGCCACATTTGTCTGGAATTAGACCGGCCCTCTCCCCCGGCTTATTATTTATTGAATGCAAAACAAAAAACACCAGCGACGCGGAGGCCACAGCGAGCATGTCAACATGTGATGGGAGGGGGCTGATCGGTAATGGAGTCCATCAAAACAAGCGAGGAGGCCCATTAGACTGGGTTGTGACGCTTGGTGAAGCAGCATGTGGCTCTCAGCCGAGCAGGTCATGTCGCAACACCCTGCTTCAAGCAAACGCTGTGTTGCCATGGAAGCACGTTTCAGGGGGGCCAGTGCCGAATAAGTGGACCTAATTTCCTCAGAATTTGGCACTTTGCCCAGCCCTTTCTTTGATATGTGATGCAATGTCGTAACGAGTACACTTTGGCACACAAATGTTTGTGGCCAACAAATTCTACCTAGCAGCAAACGTAACCAAGAGTAATTTTGTCAGGAATAAGTGCAGCCACAGATGGCCTTTTCTCTCCTATTTATTATTATTATTATTATTATTATTATTATATATATTTTTTGTCTTGGTGTTGCCGGATGACATTTAGTATTCTTTTCGAATCTGTCCAAAGTTTTTCCTCTCAAGGTCTGCGAGTCTTTGAGGGCCTGGCAGAGCACCGTGTGTGCTTCTGGCTCGCCACAAAGGAATCAAAGTGCGACTGGGCACCGTTTAAATGACAAGTTGAACAATCAACGTGTATCGCGTGCGTGCATGTGTATGTGGGGCCCTCGATGGTGTTTATGCAGGAAGTTGCCCTTGCGTCCAGTCAGCCATTGGCAGTCAGTGACACCAACCAGCCTTGCGTCGTGCTCCTCGGGGACTTTTAGCACCAACAAATTTTGCAGTGCAGGCTTAATGCTGCCAGCTTTGACTTTTGAGGATTTTTTTTTTCCACTGAAATGAGATCATTGGCGTGACTCCACAAACGGCATCGTAAGGAATATTAGATTATATCGAATCACGACGCAATAAAGTGCCATCAAATGGATTTTCGTTGATTTTTCCCGATCGGCACATTTGGTGCCAGAGCAAAACAAAGACAATCACCAAATATCGGCTCAGTATGGCGCTAGCAACGTAGCAAAGACGGGCCAAAGCGACACAGACAGACGAAGTCCGACCAGAAACAGGATCAAAATTGTTCTGAACCTTTTTGTCCTGGTCATGTTTGCTGCCAAGCAGGATTTGTGGGACGCAGCAAAAAAAAACAAAAAGATAAATCAAATAAATCCTGCAACTCTCTGCATTGTGACATGACTGCCTCACTCAGCAAATAAAGGGCAAGGAAAGTCCACATGCCCAAATGAAATCACTCCCAAGAGCATTTATCTAGTCAAGTGCGAGGCAAGATTTGTGGAATTCAACTTATTTCATGCTTAGAACACGAAGGTATCCTATATATTTTTTTTTTAACCCCTACAAAGAACTATATATATTTTTTGTTCTTTAAATAATAGTAATATTACAGAGGAAAGTCAATATGCCCAAATAAAATCGCGCCAATAATCTAAAAACAAAGCGGGATTGTTGCTATTCAATTTCTACACACTTTAGCGCCCCCTGCTGACTCTGGCATCACCCCATCGAATTCCGATGAGCCACCTGCGTCGCAAACATTTCTTTGTGTACATTACCTGCTTGATGAGGTGCCAACACCCCCAAGAGTCCAGCTCCCAAAAATCGCTTTTCTCTGTCTCTCATGTCAAAGCAGGAAAATGCAAATGACTCCGCGGGGGGTCGGGGGGGGGGGATTAAAAACACGGATCGGCAACAATTGGATATTTATTCGCATTTAGGACTCCCCGATGGTAATTTAGTGCACAGTCCCCTGCCTGGTATTGAATGGCATCCCTGCTTCCGGAGGATTCCCCCGCCGCCGTCATGTTGGCGCCTGACGCTGCAGGTGATCCGCTGCTAATTGTTCGCCATCATCGCAGGCGGCTTGCGAGGGGAGAAACATTGTCCGTAAACTCTGAGTCACCTACATTTACGACTGGGTTGCATGAAATTCTTGTCGCATATTTTCTTTGTTTTCTTGTGGCACTTTGATGCTGTTTTATGATCAAAATTATTTTTTTCCCGCTTGTATTTGATGCCCGCGTAACTTCCAACCATAGAGAGCGAAACACGATCAATTCGTTTTTCCTGTGAGTGCCAAACAACTTTTGCCTTCGTGAGTTCGAAACAAAACGTGTGGCAATCGCAGAGGTTTCCAAATGTAAGCATTTATTGTTTTCCAAAAAGCCACCCGTAAGCAAATACAGTCATACCTCGGGTTTCGACCATAATCCGTTCCAGAAGGCTGTTCAAAAAGCAATTTGTTCGAAATCCGAAACTATTTGGTTAGCCCGTGATTAGGGGCTAATACATGATGCAGAAATAACATCAAAACAGTCAGATTTGCGTAAATCACAACAAACACGTCTGCTCACAATGAACGCTACACGAGCAAGCGTCACTTCCTCGTGTAAGGAAGCCGAGAGGAGTCCAGTGGTGTATTCGGGTTTGCTCAGTTTGATCGAAAACCGTTTTTCAGTCGTAATCCAAAGTGTGAAAATCTCGAATTTTCTGGTCGAAAACCGGTTTGGTCGAGAACAGAGACGTTCGAAAACCGAGGTTTAACTGTATGAACCCTTTCTGGGAT
>CAAKHF010016931.1:0-17195 GCA_901007745.1 Hippocampus kuda
GTGTGTGTGTGTGTGTGTGTGTGTGTGTGTGTGTGTGTGATAAATCACATGGAGATGAGTTTTAATCCATTTTCAACTGTGAAAATCTGGAGTGACTCGAATAAAAATCCTCACCGGGGTGTCAGTTCAGACTTCTAAGCTTGGAGGGCTACAAAACAGAGCTTTTGCAACTGGAATGATTAATCAATAGGAGTGTTGCCTTTGTCAGATGTTTAAACAAACAAACACAAAAACAACAACAACACAGTACTGAAAATATTCTTTAATCAGCGCAGAGCGCAGATGCGTATGTGGAACTGGGAGTCGCCGCTTGGAATTGAAGCGGATTTACATGGGACAGCAGATGAGAGCCAACATCTTTTTCGTTAATGGACGCTACAGCTTCTTGTTGCTTTCAAACCTAGCTTGCAGCAGACGTGTGCACATTTTCAGCATGACGTCTCTGATCAACTGGTGAAAGGGCACTTTGATTTCTCTCCTCTTTCCTCTAGAACTGCTTCAAACAACAAAGCCTATGCAGGAAAAGTGGCTAAGATTGCATGACTGTCTGTGTCATATGTTATGTTTTGTGTTTTTTTTTCAAGTTTGATATTTTATGTTAATTGTTCTGTAAAGCGCTTTGTTATAGCTGAAGCTGTGTGAAAGCGCTATATAAATAAATACGTATTGTATTGTATTCATCGAAGCAAATAGCGGGTGGGTTTTCAAAGATTAGAAAAAATCTGAGGCTACCATGCACCTATAAAGTACACCCTTAAATGTCATGTTATGGTGACTATTTTTAGGTATAATGGTGGTTTGTTAAAAAAAAAAAAAGTTTTTATGTTAACTATAGAACCAGAAATGGAGCTAAGTTGAATGTACCGTATTTTCCGCACTATAAGGCACACCTTCAATGAATGGCCTATTTTAAAACCGTTTTCATATATAGGGCGCACCGCATTATGGGTCACATAGAATAGAAGCTACAATAGTGGTTGCAGTTGCATTATGCATCCACTAGATGTCGCTAAGGGGAATACAATACAATACAGTTTTATTTATATAGTCTTCACAATGGCTGCAGCTCTCACAAAGCGCCTTCCAGAAGATTTAAAACACTACATCCAAGAAATCAGAATACGTATATATGGCGCAGTGTTGGCTTTTGAGAAAATTGAATGCTTCTCAGTGCGCCTTATAGTGCGGAAAATACGGTAATAATTCATGTGAAGATTTTTTATTGACATCAGAGATCGTGACAAGGTGAGTAGTTGTACTCAATTACAGCTTTGTTTTCCGGAGTTGTCTAGTTGCAAGTCACAGATTTCGTTTTTTTGTTTTTTTTTTTACTGGCCCTGTTACACTAATATGAGAATTATAAACGTAAAACCATATTCCAAACAATGACTTGATAGTTAAACAATTAATTCACTTCATCACATTATTTCACATGATGGGAGAAATTGTCTCCAAAGTAGAAAAACCGAGAGAAGATACTCAGCATTTGTGAATGGATTGGAGAATCAGCAGTATTTTACATTTTAAACAATATTTCATTGACTCTCAAATAAGTTGAACAAAGCAGGCCAAAGAATGAATAAACAGGTGTGAAAGAAGGCGAAGGTATTGCAGATTTAAAGGTGACAAGGCTTTTTAACATGGATTAGAGTCTATCGCGGCTCCATTCAGCGAGTTCCTAAGCAACTCACTTTGACGGCTCGGGTTGATTGCTTGAAGGTCGCCGTGGGATGAATGACACAATCACACCTTTATCAAGAAAATAAGTTTGGCAAACGTGGCGAGATGTGCGAAAAAGCCCATTAGTCTCTGCCACAGCTGCTATCTCATACATCAGCGCTTGAGCGGGATCGTTGCACGGGTGGGGGGTTGGGGGCTCTGTCCATCAAGCTCCTTGTCATCTTTATGCCCTGGCATGTCTTTGCAAGGAGAATGGGGAAGCTTGATACGAAAGGGTGAGGCAAAGTGAAGGTAATGGAAGCTAGCTTTGGTGTGACAAAAGGAAGGCCGGCTAGTAAATGAGGTAATTATTTGTGGCCCTTTTTATTCACAACGCAAGTGTGCATTGAGGACCTGACTCAAAGCTATGATGAACGAGAACCTTGGCTAACCTGGAGGAGAAAGGCGGCAGGGGGAGGACGAGCCCCCCGCGGTGTAAATCACTTGAGAGCCGCACATGACGACACGTACAAAAGCAATCACGAACCACAGAGAAGCAAGCTCTCCCCATTCGTCCCTTTCGGTTCACGACATAAAGCTTCAATCCGCAAATGGTCATGTAATATTTAACCCTTTCATGCACCAATAATGACAACCCGTAACCTGATAACATGATAAGCTGCCCACTGTAGTAACCGCTGTGCCTGGAAGGGTTAAATGCATGTTAGTCGGGTACACCGCTTTTTTTTTAATTTTTATTTTTTTCAAACCAAACTCTCTCCCTTGTCCTTGAAAGTGGAGCTGCATTTGTTATGATGTCACCCCAAAATGCCGCTGGGTCCTGCCAGATCAACGGAACATCGTGTCACCACTTGGGAACGGCTCGATCCGATTCAGATGTCCCATAAAATCTCATAAAGCTTTGGTTCCTTGAATTTAAAATTCCAACACCGGGTGAAACTCGACACAATTCTGGTTTCATCGATGAAACAAGTGAGAATATTTTGTTTTATCTGTGAGTCAGATGCAATCATCAAAACAGCCACACCTGGCTCGTGAGCCATAGGTTCCCGACCCCTGGTGTAAAGATAATTTGAGGCAGACATTTTTCTAGCTTTGGCCCAGATGGAATGTTTGTTAGCGAAGGAAAGTGGAAAAAGAGCTTTCTGAATGAATGACTGCCTCAAGCCACTTCACGGGAGAGCGCTTCCGAGAAAGACCCAGTGTGAGTCCATCCGTTGCAGAGAGGATTTTCCACAGCAGCTATAATTGTTTTACGGTATATAATTTTGCACTGCTGTCGTAACAACCAAACCTCGTTAAGATTTTCTAGCCCGTGAGCATCTATGAACAAATGAGGTGCAATAGTTAACCGTCTGGGGAATTTATTACCCTCAGCATAACCTCGCTGCTCCTGGCCTCTTATGGAGGACTTAGACCATAAGCCTGCTGTCACACTATGAAGTGAAAAATCCAGTCAAAAAGATGACCACACCCCTGTGCCTCCAACAGCAAGGATTGAGGAAAGGAAAGTAAAAAATAAACAAAAAATGTGAGCCGGAGTGACTTCTGATCCGATTTGTGTCTCGCAATCCTGTTAGGGAGCCTCCGATGTATGTTCACGTTTCGTTCTTCTCTCGTTTCCTCACCTTCTTCAGCCATAACAATTACCGTATTTTCTGCTAGATAAGGCGCTTCGGAGTATAAGGCGCACCTTCAATGAATGGCCTATTTTAAAACTGTTTTCATATATAGGGTGCAGACATTGTAAGGCGAATAGAATAAGAGCTACAGTAGTGGCTGCGGTTGCGTTATGCATCCACTAGATGGAGCTACGCTAAAGGAATACAATACAATCCGGCTTTATATAAAGCGGTCACAACTGCTGTAGCCGTAACAAAGCGCTTTGCAGAACATTTAAAATACTACGTCCAAGAAATCAGAATATTGATCTATATATCAGGCGAACCGGATTACAAGGCACACTGTCGGCTTTTGAGAAAATTGAATGCTTTTAGGTGCGCCTTTGAGTGCGGAAAATACGGTACTGGAGTACATCTGGGTATGTGTAAGCGCCAGGTCACTTGCGAGGCGAGTGGCGATAAGCGGTATGGAAAATGAATAGTTGGATGGAAAAAGAACCGCAACACATTTTTTGACGCGTTCCCTTTCAGTCCTGCACTTCATTACTCATAGGTTTACCAGATGTAATACATCTATCCATTTTCTTGCCCTGTTCGGGGTCATGAGTTTGCTGGAGCATCTCAGATGACTCCCGGCCAAAGGCGGACTACAGCAAGGACTGGTCGGCAGCCAGTCGTGGGCCGCATACACAATCGAGATGGACACACATTCACACACGTTCACACCGTCAGTGAGTGGGGACTGAATTTAGCATGCACTAAATGATGATGCCGCCCCTTTCCCAACACTTATTGGGGTTTTTTTTCCAGTGCCTGGCTCCTCATTTTGCAATCCTATCCCTTGTCTAATTATGAATGACCCCCTCACAGAAACACAATGGCCTTGGATTGAAGAAGCAGAGAGGAGATTGAATTTAATCCATCTATGCGTGGGGGTGGGGGGTGGGGGTGACCTGTCTGCAAGTTACTTTCAATTTTGTTGCGCAGTGATGCAACTGGATTAGAGTGTTATTATAGTGGAGGATAAAGGAAGTCATGTGTGACAACGTTTCATTGTCACTTAATCAGTGTGTGTGTGTGTGTGTGCTGATACAAAAAAACTTCAAAAGGTTTAATCAGCCTCCTTGTCCATGCTGGACATGACACCAAGCAGAATCAATCAGAAGAAAGTGAGGGATGAGAGATGGACCCTCGGGGGAGCCGCCATCTGTTAGCGCAGCTCTCTTGCACCTGCTTGTGAGGTGTCACTCCCCCTTCTGAAGCAACCCCTCTGCTTGATGTCATACTTAAGAGAAGACAGCTCCGTGGGCAAGCTATAAGGTCTTGCCGCCCGCACGTGTATGGCATCTGCCATACAGGATGGCCGCGTCCTTCATTTACTTTGCAAATAAGCCCTTGGATATAATCACTCACGTCCTCAAAGAGCGGTTCAAGTAACGGCATATTAATCCGCTGCTACGTCGCGGGTCACCTATCGCAGCTATTTTGGCTGGACATATAAAAATGTTTTTGTGTTCAAATATAATGCGTGTCAATGCATTGCATGAATTTCAGGTCCTGAAAAGGAGACTGAAGAGACAGAAACACTTGTGTTAGCCAAAAATGAGGGCAAAAGTGTTGCTTCAACACAAGGAATAACTAATCATAAACACACACGCACACGCACACCCTGGCGCGCTATCTAAAGACGTGCTGGCACGTTGACATTTATGACGCACCACTGTCAGCCTCTCCGCGGTGACAAACAACTCTAATGATGTTGTGGAGCTCCATTTCAGTGGGGGCCACTCATGCCAATCGCACGCCACCATCAGCGCTGCACTCACACACACCCAACCTATCAGGACCTGGACATTCTCGCCGCAGCACTCCGGCTTGGGAAAGCATCCCGCATTTTGGAAATGTTGAGAATGGCATGCGGGCGGCTCGAACAAAAAGCCAGGCGAGCTAAGAGATGTAATCATTCATCCATACGCAGGAAGTGGGCCTTGTTTACTCACAAAGGGGTTGACGAGATACAATAGTTCTCAAGTTAAGAAAGTGCAGACAGCAGGACAGAAAGTTTCAATAACATCCCCCAAAAAATCTTTTACCAGCACCTTCTTAATCCTTGCCAAAGCACAGTGAGGGAAGCAAGAAGTGAGTTGGCTAAGGAATATTCATTTTGTGGCTGCAATGAGAATCTCTGCATGACAAGTACTTCTCTCTGTTTTTTTTTCTTTTTGCTCAAGCAGCAACATTGGGTACCCTTCGAAATGTTCTGACAGTTGGGCTCAAACAGTGATTCCCAAATGACACACTCGTGTGTCTTCAGCCCTCACCGGGTCTGTTAAGGCCAATGATCCTCTTTCCAAAATCATTGTGTGCATTTCTTCAATTGTTGTGAGTATGTACATCAGCCTTATGTTCCACTAAACCGGTCCTGACATAACACCGAAAAAGTAATTTGTGAGTGAATTGAGACAAGATCGTCATTTCGGGATGCAGTATACTTTGTGACTTTTTTTTTTTAACCATGAGATTTTTCTCATTTAAAATACGTGCCTTATTTCAATAAAGGTTGGACAATAGGAGGTTAACACCATCGTGAAAGAAGTGGCATAGCATTGTTTGACCCACTGGAGGAAATTTCATATTTTAAAAAAAATGTCCAATTGAAGCATAGAGCGCGATCACATTAATACAAAACTAGAGATAAGAGTAGCGCCAACTGTACAAACAGACAAAGCTAGAGGAGAAGAAACCATCCTGGAGGTATTGTGAGGCCAGTGTTACTGAATAGAATTATTATTTTTTAGCTCAGGATAAAGTGTTTGAGTTTCCATGCGTAGTGCTTCTCTGTACGTTTGCTTACCATTTTGCTACGTGTGCGGTGGTAGGGCTGGATGATGGGCAAACCCAGGGGGGTCACCCACTGTACCGTGTGTCCCGCTTTGGATATGAGCCTAGCGCTGTCCGTCAACCAGTCCTGCGACAAACAGAGACCACCCTCAATCAATAAGCCCATGGCTCAAATGACATCACAAGCATAATTGTGTTTTGACAAGATAAGCAACACGGCAACAGAGTAGTAGTTTATGAGAAAAAAAAAAAAACGTGAGCTTAAACAAATTGCATATCGAGAGAATAAAAATGTCAAAATTATCAGTCATGTGATTTGTAGCATTGCCACTGATTAGCGTACTAAGAATGCAGTAAGAAGAGCTGATTACGACTGGACTCATAAAACTGGCTGGCAACTTGTTTTTGCAGTTATAACTGAGACAGTGCGGTGAGAGGTGCGTGTGGCTCCCAATAGGTCAGCTCGATCCATATCTGCGAACAGAAAGCTAGCATAGTCAAAATTACGAGAACTGTGTTGCCCGGTGTTATCGTTTTGCAACCATGGCCCCTAATACTCCTTCATTCAATTGCAACTCTTGAACAAGGATGATGAACTATTTCAAGCAATTGAAAGCACTTGATCCAGCATCAAAGTACGTCTGAAAACATTGAAAACGCAACCACCAGTGTCAACCCGATAGGAAAGCGATTAAAAGAGTTAGGCAGCCTATATTTGGTGTGCATGTTTAGAAAAGGGGACACAGTTCAGACGTGTTCTTGTTCTATTTGGTAATCATCAATAAATCATCGATATGAACTTTCCTTTTAGGCAAACAATTGTTTCCGACCTGCAGAGGAACACATGGATTGTTGTTAAAAAAAAAACAGCAAAGTTCCACAGCATTTTGTCTTTAAGCCCTAGTAATGCCACTAAGTTCCTTCGAACGCACACAGACACACACAAACACACCCGTCTGTGCGGAAGATGGATAATCATAGTCTTTCCCGAGGCGAACGCGCTCTCATCTTATTTCTCTCTCTGAGCCAGAAACAAAGACAAGGAGACAGCCGGGGGAGTGACGGATGGACTAACCAGATAGTTAGAGACTGACTGATCAATGAGTGGATTGATAGGTGGCGGGCCGAGGTGGAGATTGTGCCGAGAATAAATAGGACGTGTTCTAGGAAGGAAAGAGGTCAGCGGCGGGATTGATTCGCCGCCGTAAATTCTTTCTCTCAAACCCGGGCTGTCCCCGCTCAATCCACAAAGGAGGAGCGCCGCAGCGGGCGGGCACAGGTTCTATCAGCGTAGCAGGCCGCGTTCCGCTTGTGAAGATAATGCACACGGTCCCCAGTAGGTATAAGTCGCGATTAATGGAGGCAACGAGGTGAATGTGCGCCATTGGCAATTTTTCATCACCTGATAATGCCAAGAACAAGTCATTAATAAGAGGAAGATGTTACCCTCTGCGGCGCTGGAAGCTACTTAACCCAAGCCGGCTACAAGTATATTTCATCTGTGGACAGATGTTCATGTATCTGTTGCTTCTGAGAAAATACGATTATGTGGTGGGAAGGAGAGAGAGCTTTGTTTTCGTTGAGGTGCCCTTGAGCAAAACTTGAAATATGTGATCATAAAAGTGGTGGCAATTATTTGTTGGTATCCTGACTTACAAGTTGAATTTGTTCCCTGAGACGCAAACACAATGTACTGAATCTCAAATAAATGTTCAGCATTGAAATGAACTCAAATTGCATTAATATGTTCCAGCCAGCAAAAAGCCAAGGCTTGTATTGTCAAAATTGTTTATGTTCCGAAACGAAGGGTTGCCAACAGTTACAGGAATCACTGCAGGCTAACTTGTCACACCCGTAACATGTTGTGATTGTTCCAAACATTAAAAAGAAAAAAAAATGTGGGTTGGTTTTCCTGCACTCCCTTCATGGAGCGCAGCAGCCCCGTTGAGTCCCTTATAACTCGATCGGAAAATGACCCCCACTTGGATGTGAACGAATCTGTCTTTGCACTGCAGTGAAGCATATTATTGCGATGAAAGTACAAAGTGTCAATGGTCGATGTGTTGTGCAATTCACAATAGTTTTCCCGGCTACTATTTGCCTTCTTCATCAATGCACGAGTCACCAAATCACACTTTGGGGATGTTAGCCGCCTTCTGATGTTCCAAAAAATGTTGACATCCCGAATTACAAATTTTGTTCCAGATTTGACAAGTTCAGTGAAGACAAAGGACACAGAGTCCAGTTTATTATGAATTTCAAATTTCAAGACAAAACAGAAGGGCTTGAATGAGGACTGTAGTGTAACACACCCACCTGGATCTCTCTCGTTCCTGTAAACATCTCCTTTAGGCCACTGAACACTTGTCGCACCAGGTAGTGAGACGCTTCCCAAACATATTCCTGAAACAGACCGACGAGATACTACAGTATAAAATATGACACTACATGGCTTCGAAGTTGTTCTCATTGAACAAAAAACAATCAACTCACACAGGGGAAAAGTGAATGTATCTCTTCATAAAACCTTTATGAAGTAACGTTTTAACATATTTCACTGTCATACAAATATCAGGAAGAGTTAACCGCTATTAAATAAATAAATGAATTAAGACTACAAAAAAGTATGACTCACCCTAGAACAGGTTAAATGCTTTCCTGGCCTTTTTCTAGCTAGCCATTAGCCATTATGCTTTTGGCTATAGCTTGCTAAAATAATTGCCAGTCATCTTTTTTCCCCCCTAGAAAACACTATAAATGGAATCAAATTTTAAGTGTATTACATTTATTAATCATTTCATTTCATATTATTTCATTGAAGGATCTGCTTAACTAAAAATGTAGCCGATTTTAGCAGAGGTGGCTTGCATCATGAGGGCATGTTTAATTCAATTATTATTATTATTATTATTTTTTTGTCCAACTGTGACTTAGGTTATCATTTTAAGAGAGTAACAACAAATTTAATTTATGTACAGTGATAGATAATCTTGCTCATTGAGGAGCAAGGTACTTTGCAATGTCGGAATGAATTCACTTATTGTGGATATTGTTACATCTTTTCCCTTTGCCGTCAATGGTACCCGCTGGCCGCACCACACGAGCGGAGTTCAGCCTGTAGCTGTTAACCGAGTTAAAATTTGAAATTGCGTGACACTGCTTTTGCAGTCCAAATTTATGGATGTGCTCCAGATTATTTGCACTTTGAGCTTCCGCTGCCCATAAATTGCAAAAGCAAAAGAAGATTGAAGCCTAACTGGGACTATTTCCGATGTAATGACAGTATGTCCTTATCAACCACGGAGCCCGCTGCACCATCAGTCACTTATAACCATTCCCCCCCAAATTCCCTGGTGAAGCAATTAGGAGATATGATGCAAAAATCATCGGCAACAACACTCCTGAGTGCAAGATAATAATAGATAGCACCGCCATGTCGCTCCCATGCGCACTGGAAATAAGATCAACTTTTGGTATAATGCGACTGATTTGAGATGATTAGATGATCGTGAAGAATGAGCGCTGACCACAGAGGATCCATGTGTGCCCATGCGGGCCTAAAAATAGCAGCGCGGTATCACATGTCTGTTATTTGTTCCCGTCCACTCCTGGTCTAATATTTCACTGCATGCTGATTGTGTGTGTGAATACTGTAAGTGGGTGTTGTTAATCTGCTGTGTCAAGGTCAGAGCGACATGATGAAAATATCCTCAGATGCTGTCATCGGCATGATAAACATGCGGAAACGGGAGGAGAACAGTCCATAGCAGGGTTGCACACCTTCTAGCAAATATGCACATTGTGCAGAGTGCCCCACATACAGTGGAGGAGATCCTGTGCAGAGACCATGCTAAAAATAAACCCGGCTGCAGCGTGAGGGAACTCCTCCCTCTTTTCCGCCCCCCTCACCCGCTCTCGCTACTGTACCTTTGGGAACTCATCAATCTCCTTCAGGCGCTTTTCGATCTGGAGCCTTCCCCCGTAGCGTGTGACCCCGTACACCACCGTCATCACGGTCTGCTTGACTACTTTCCGGTTGATGAAGCCCTCCAGGATCTGGGCGATCTTCAGGCCGTTCTGAGCATCGCGGGCTCGGAACTCCTCAACCTGAAACACAAAGCATGTTGGGCGGGAGCACAATCACTGACACTGATGTGGGAAAACAGGAGGTGGCCGACCCTTGTTGCAATTTGATGCAATCAAGGCAACAAGGCGAGGAAGTGCACAATCACTTCTGGCACTATTTTATGTCGAAAATAATTGTCGCTATCTGTTGTGGCAATATGCTAATTTCTTTAACTATCATATAGGCAAGACTATCACCCGGTACGTCGAAAAAGAGATTCTGCAACATTTGCGTCATACAGTGTGCGAGAAGACAAGTGACAGTTGTAGCAAGACAACTCATGGCTGCTCACAATGGCCTGAGCATCTTACAGTTCCTGGCCGAGAAGAAAGTGTATGCCCTAAAGATGACCCATGGTGATGGCAATCTAGAGGAATCCTTCCAGAATCCTTCCAAATAAGAATCCTTGCGTAAAGGCACGGCGGCGGTTGGGAAAGTGTGTTAGACTCCAGGGAGATTATTTCAAAGGTGAAACTTGTCATTTATAGTTTAGAATTAAAATTCACAATAAATCCCACGTGACACAATTTACGGGTTTGCAGTCCTGCTATTTCGCAGGTTTTTTTGGATAGTTCATACGTTTATTTGGTTTTCCCTTCCCGTTAGTTTGAGTGCAATTCCAAAGTCAAACACTAGATGGATGCCCACTATATGTAGAAACAAGAAGTACAATGTTTCAGCTCACCCTAGTTTTTGCTGAATATGACTGAATGTTATATCCTCTTAAATCCTGCTCTTTACACCGACAGAAATCAATGGCCGCAGGTTCATTTCATTATGGTCATCTTTGGGCATGATGGTGGATGTATATTGTATATTGTGATGATAAGTTTGTTAGTTTAGAAAATTGGGATTTGTTTACTGGAAATACATGGAGGGATGGGTACAATGTGACACTGTTAGTATAAAACATTAGCCATTGCTCTTGCTCGTTCCCAATATATCATTATGGTGCAGTACACATTTACACCTTTGAAAAACACAACCACGACCTGTATTAATTGAAATACCTTTATGAATGTTTGATAAAAAATGAGCATTAATTTTGGTGTCTGTGCCTAATGTTGTGACCTGTAAGTGTACTGTATATCCGCAAATATGGTACCTCAGACAGTTTCCCCATCTAGTGAATGGCAGTTATGTTGAGTTGTGCTCTGACCTGCTGCGCCACTCCACTGTACACGTCCTGCGGCACATCACAGGGCATGAGGTTGACTGACATGGCGCCAATAACGTCTCGGCCGAGCGCAGCGTAGTGCTGGAGTCCGTTGCAAGAGCCGTCCTGGAGGAGACGGTAGGGGAGATTAAAAACTGCCGTGTGATGGAAATGAGAACAGAAATATGGAGGGAGGATGTGGGTCGGGTGCATGGAGGAGGAAATGGACAATTAAAACAACATATTAAGCACAGAAAAGATTCATCTGAAGAGCACGTGCCGAAAAAACAATAAACCAAATACTTCCCCCGACATTCAGATATGTTCATTCATTAATAATTAAATGAATAATTAATGTCTTAATCCTTAGCTAAAATATGAAGGGGATATTGCATCCATCAGCATGATACTGAGGACCTCATTTATTATTCTAAGCACTTTAATGAATTCATAGTAATCCTCTATAGAGCAAAACAGCATAATGTGATCATTTTGAAACGTAAAGAGTCGGGATGATTCCTTATTGGATTGATATCACAATACGACAAAATACAATTTTTCGAAACATAAGTATGGGCAATGATAAGGCACATGAGCCAAAGTAATGAAGCGAGCAGCAACTTTCTCATTTGACACATTATGACTCCCCCCCCAAAAATGAATGAGTCAAAATATTGCAAAAACATGTACTGCTCAAGCAAAATCACGTAGTCCATCTGCGAGAAGCGAAGCTCCTCACAGATGCTGATGTGCCCCTCAAAAGGGAAAAGAAAAAAAAAAACATCGCTGGACCACTCGCTTTTTAGTCCATATAAAAAGGAAAGCGAGCGATAAATAAATAAGTGATGTAGTTACCGTACAGCAGCGCTTCCACAATAACATTGAGGCAGAATGGCTCTTGAGTGCAGGGTTTCGCTGGCTTTATCGAGCCGAGGCACATGAAAAATCTCACGTTACACCAATAAACGAAAACTAAGAGCTAGGTAGAAAGTCAATATAAAGTGCAGTTCGTGTCCTCCTCAGAAAGACAAAGTCATCACAAAAATGAGGTCGCGCCAAACATTTGCAGACATATGAATGATATCTGTAGTTCCATTTTTTTCCAGTGGGATGTACAATATTTTAGCATGCTCTGTTAACTAGAGTGTGTATCAGAAGCGGTTAAATGATAAGAAATAGTTCTTTTAACATGGTTCACAAAGAGTTATTTGACAGAAGGAATAATTTTGATCATGTACATCGTATTTTCATCATCATATTGAACATTTTGCATTTCCCTGTTGAAATCGCTGTATGCACGGTTATCCGTTGCTGTCATTAAGAGGTAACTCCTCCTTTAAGAAATCCTTGGATGGTTTTTAATGTGGCCTTTAAAAGTGCGGCTAAAAACATGAATGGTGGTCAAAATATAAATTTGGTAGCTATATTCTAGACTCAAAAGAGAAGAAATGTGCTCTGGTTCATATGCTGCAAATGAAAACCATATTTCCAGAGGATTAAAAAGTGAAAATAATGTTCCCACCAGTCAGTGCCAGACAAAAGATATTTTGTGTAACAATACCACTAAACGATGACTCAATTATTAAAACAGCTTAATTTGATAATCCATTAGTTATTGATTAATCAATTAATTTTGACACAGCTAGACAACTCTCCAACTCAAACCACACCTATGATGTGGCCACTGATGAAAATGAGTTTGACCCCTCTGCATATTGTCCATCGTAATGGCCCCTTCCTTGGCCTAAATCAGCAGGGAAAGGGCTCCAGGTGACCGGCGACGCGAATGCGGACAAGCGCTCATGTAAATGGGGAGGATGCAAACATTGATGGTACCTGGTGAACAGGAAAATGAGAGATGAACCGGGTTGGGTCGGGAGATCGCACGGCGCTGGCGATCTCCATGCAGCAGGCGAGAGCTTGCCACGGCTCATCTGCATTCATCCACCATTTCTTACCCTGAGGCGACAAATAACAAGCATCAGGCACGTCACCCTGCATACATATTTTATATCAGGCCACTGTACAAAACGTTAACGTCGGTTTGAATAGTTGAGAAGTACAGCATAACTTAAAAACATAGAAAAGAACATGCTGTATTGCACATTTGCCGCGAGTGTTAATTGCGTGGCAGGTAAGCTGCCGATTGGTTAGCAAGTGGTCACGTCACCTGAGTGGATTATTGTCTTAACTCATTCACTCCCAAAGAAAAGTTTTTAAACATCTTTTCAGACTTAGTCCAGAATTGGCTGGTACTGAATGTTTTCAATTATATTCGTGGTTCATCATAAGGGTTTTGAGGTACATTATGGAACATTAACTGCTGGGTTCCTCGGTGGTTAGCATTTTAGCGTGACCAATTCATCGGCTGCTATTTGCACTTTTAAATTTGGCAAAACATTTCATGCTTTTTTTTTTTTTTTTACATATTACAACAAATGACAAAGCTAATGCCATTAAAACTCACCCCCCAAAAGATCCTTTTGGGGGGTGCCTTTAATTCGTATATTTATCGCTATAAGGGTTAAGGCCCCCCGCCCCCAAAAAAGGCTATTTAATTAATTAGACATGTTTTGAATTAATCAGCCGATGATGGTGATTGGAATTTTACTCCGCCAAATATCAGAATCGGTATCGAGCTCAAAATATCCATTATCGGTTTGGTTCCTAGTGAGCACATCGGCCTCATAATTCTGCTGACAAACAATGTGAAGCAAATAGCAATAAAGATGGACGCACATTCAAGGGGCGGTCAGCAGAGTCCAGAATGTCCTCCATGATCGAGTTGGCATAATCCAGCCTTCCTTGCACTGAGCTCCTCTTCTTCAAGCCTGTCAGATTGACTAAGTGGATCTTGAGCCAGTCCAGCCCCTTCGGCCCAAGCGGCTTCCCCTCCGCGAACAACAAGATGGAGCGGGTCACGTCGCTTCCCAGGTGATTGAAGTACGGAGGACAGGGATACGTGCGTCCCCGGAAATCCATATTATGCGGGAACCAGAAGACCTCATCCCTGATGTGGTTGGCGATGGAGAGTTTATAGAGAGCGTCCATGCGCAAGCTGTGCATCTCGCTGCATTTCTTTCTGGCGTTGAAAACCTCTCGCTTCAAGTGGGCCTTCTCGCTGGCAGTGTAAGACGAGTCCTGCGAGTTGAAAAGGGGAATTTTCGGGGCCTCCGACAAGGGAGGAGGGATGTCTAGCTTTTCACTCCCCCGATCATTAAAGATGGAGATGATGATGTCCAAGAGAGGTTTGTTGATCCTCCAGGCGCAGTTACCCAGCTGGTTAAGGGAGTCAAGGACCGGGTGAAGGTTCTGGCATCTCTCCAACAACTCGTCGTGCTGTGTCGCCCCATTCAGGGTCCGCATCAGCTTGGCCGGGGTCAGCAGGTACGCACCAAACCTGGCCGAGGTCCAGGGTACAGGAGGGCAGCGCATCGGCATCACGGAGGAGTCGAAGGTCAGTTTGGTCTCCACGGCCTCCTGCTGCATCTGAGTCAGGATCGGGTGGGGCTTGATGAAGCCCACCTGAGAGGAGAGAACCGAGTTCATCAAACGCAATTACAGCACTGGAAGAAAACCGTAAATTGCGCAACCGCCTTAAAGGGAACAGTCACACAAAAAGGAAAGAAACAATTTGTCGCTGAACATCCTGCATCCCACGTTACGTTAACCCCGCATTTAATGTCCTGCACTTTGTGATGCAATTATTTTTCCACCAAAATATACCGGAAATGTCATTTTTCACAAAATATCAGGGGCTATGTACATTTTATGCACTCGTTTGACAAGTGCATTTGTAGTTGAGTGGGATGTGGACAGCACGGGTTTTATTCCCGGCCACTTTCCAATACTCAACTATTTCCATCACAATTTTTTTATGAACACAAACCTAATTGATGCCTCCACCACATGATGCCAACAAACAAAAATGCGCACAACTATCAACACAAAATTGATTTACCCCACTGTTGATAATATACTGTTTCTTCAAGCTATGGCTTTAAAATTTATGTGTTGTAAATAGCGTTGTGGCAAATAAATACAGTGATTTGACAGCAAAGAATAAACAAGCCCAACATTGCTTTGCACCGCTCAGACTGTCACGCTGTGTCGTAAAGTCATTAGGCGGCTCCCCTGATGGGCTAACCTCCAAAGAAAGAAACAGAAAAGGTGGGGAGAAGAGTCACGGCAAAGACAGAGACGGCGGCAAGAACTGCCTGGTAAGCGCAAGGTGAAAGCTCAGTTATCTCCTCGTCCCCAAAGTCTTCCCTCGCGCTTTCCCATCACACGGTCACTTCACCCTCCTGCAGAGTCTGGTGACAGCCAATCAGCAAGCCAATTAAAAAGGAGACACACAAAAAAAGGGATTAGCCTGGATTCTTTGCGCGGGAGGGTAAGCGGTTTTATTATTCGCCCTCACGGGAGCGCCGCGCTGGATATTGGGGTGCAAAAGGTGACACTGACTTAAGAGTGACAAAAAGCCAAGGTCAAGTGGATTCAGATGCCTCCAGTCATTAGTCCAATGAAAATATCTTTCTCTCACTCAGTGGATGTCATGTCACTGAATCACATGCGAGGGTTCGGATCAGTTAATCGATGAACTGATCATGAACAATTCTGTCGAGTGCGTGGAGGAGAAACGATGCACGTTTGCATCCTGAAGATGACGACATAAGCGATCACTTTTTGTATAAAATCAAAAGATATAATGAGACAGAGCCACTCCTCTGACAGAGATGGGCGGACATGATACCTGTCGGTTGCTGCGAAAAGTGTACATGTGGTAAAGGATGGGGATGCACTTCCTCTCGTAGGCGGAGTTCAGGATGTCGCTGTTGATTTTCAGGTTCTTGACCATCAAATCCACCAGGTACGTTCCCAGCTCCAGAGTGACCACGTACGGCCAGGAGGATTCGCAGCCCTGGAGCGTGGGCCCTGACGGGTCTTCCGTTTCCAGCTTGCACCACTCCTCCCTGGGAAGGACGTTGCACGCCTGGAAGGAGAAGTCAAGTTCAGTTTATTTGCGCATGAAGCACACAGTATTGACATGATTCAAGTCAAGAACAGTTTATTTGCGCATGAAGCACACAGTATTGACATGATTCAAGTCAAGAACAGTTTATTTGCGCATGAAGCACACAGACAGTATTGACATGATTCCTAGAAAGTGAGTTGACTGGAAAACACCACTCTTTCTCATTTGTGTGCATGTGTTTAGATGTTTGTTTGTTTTTTCGTTAGGATCTACCTATTGTTGTATTAACTCATTCAGTACCAGCCAATTCTAGACCAAATCTGAAAAGACGTTTAAAAACGTCATAGGGAGTGAATGAGTTAATATGAAATAAGATGTGGTCCGGTATCTACTGGTTAGCACATTGGCCTCACAGTGCAGAGGTGCGGGGTTTGATTCCAGCTCCGGCCTTCCTGTGTGGAGTTTGCATGTTCTCCTCGTGCCTGTGTGGGTTTTCTCCAGGTGCTCCCGTTTCCTCCCACTTTCCAAAAACATGCATGGCAGGCAAATGGAACACTCCAAATTGTCCCGAAGTGTGAGTGTGAGCGCGGATGGTTGTTGTTGTCTGTGTGTGCCATGCGATTGGCTGGCCAATTCAGGGTATTCCCCCGCCTACTGCCCGAAGACGGCTGGGATAGGCTCCAGCACCACCCACGTGACCCTTGTGAGGATAAGCGGATCAGAAAATGGATGGACAAAAATCCTTCTTGCACCTTTGAATTTACTCCATCCAGTGACATTCAGGCCACTTTGCCA